>CAUYPK010027755.1:0-66986 GCA_963574355.1 Loris lydekkerianus
GACTCAGCAAGGCCCGGCCTGAAACTGCCTCTACCTAGATACAGCCAATGTGGTACCATGCCACTGGCCCGACCCTGTCACTCACCTCTTCCCCCGCCTTCTTTCCCTGCCCCTTCTCCACAATAAAAAAAAAAAAAATTAAAAAAAAAAAAAAGAGCTCAAGAGTTCAAGACCAGCCTGAGCAAGAGTAGAGACCTAGTCTCTACTAAAAATAGAAAAACTAGCCAGGCATAATGGCACATGCCTATAGTCCCAACTGCTCAAGAGGCTGAGGCAAAAGGATTGCTCAAGCCCGAAAGTTTGAGGTTGCTATGAACTATCACACCATAGCACTCTATCAAGAGCAACAGAGTGAGATTCTGTAAAAAAAAAAAAAAAAAAACCTATCCTAAAGAGAATTTATCATTTATTTCTTTGTGCATGTATAGTATTATGGTGCACCACCATTCCTGGTTAGTTTTTTTTTGTTGTTGTTGTTGTTTTTGTTTGTTTGTTTTTGAAAGAGAGTCTCATTTTTTCATCCTTGGTAGAGGGCCATGGCATCATAGCCATAGCAACCTCAAACTCTTGAGTTCAAGTGATCCTCTTGTCTCAGCCCCCCAAGTACCTAGAACTGCAGGTACCTACCACAACACCAGCTATTTTTAGAGATAGGGTCTTGCTCTGGCTCAGGCTGGTCTTGAACTGCTGAGCTCAGGCAATCCACCCACCTCGGCCTCACAGAGTGCTAGGACTACAGGCATGAACCACTGCACCCAACCTAGTATTATATTTATAATTCTGTCCTAAGCTTGTTAATATTAACTAAATTCTGAGGTACTAACATAAGGTCCAAATCTTTGTCTCTGCTTTCATGCTATGAACAGAGTATATATAATATACATGTGTCATACATACAATGGGTACTGAATAAGTGTTTACTGGATGAGTGTGAGGATGCTAACAAGGAGCCATTGTGGCTTTAAGTTTTTGTAAATTTTTTATTTCCTCTGATGTTAGCTTAGTGCAGAATCTTATAACATACATGATTTTTAAAAGCATCTGAACCGATCAGAAAAGCACAAGAACACTAATGAACGAATTTAAATATTAGCACTTTAATTTTTGCTATAAACTATTAAAATTATGGCATGTAGGTATTAGGACCAGAGCAATAAGAGGCAAGAAGGCAAGGTCAGTGTAGTTTTGAATGCCTTTACATTTTCTTACCAGATTTATCTAACTGAACAGGTAGGATTGCATACATAAGATATGAAAAACATCTTCAACAAAATTAGGGAATGATATTTCAGTGAGCCCCAGAATCTGAGCAGATGGACTCAAGTAACTACCACCAGCAAGTTCCCTTGTGGATCTCAGTGGTACAGAAAATCAAAGGAAAATCAAATTTACTTGTAAGAGCCTAGTGCCAGAGAATCACACAACTGTTCACCACTAAAAAGAGGGATTCTCGTTCTGAGTGAAGAACTAACTATGCATAATTTAAATGAGAAAAAATTGAAGGCGAAGGCAGAGGTACTGTAGGAAGGCCAGATCATGCTGAGGTGGTCTGGATCCTCAAGACTCTTGGAAAAATACCTCCTAGAATTTCCCTTCCAAAAAGAGCTTCTCATTAAAAAAAAAAAAAAACTCCCTGGAATAGAGTCTACACTGAGCATGATAGCAATACTGTGGCAGAGGTAGCTACACAGAAAGACCATGTGTTTTAATCCTTTAAAATAACAAGAAAAAAGAAAACAAGAAGGAATCCTGGAGCAATAAAGCTAGAAAAGCTTTCATAGCCCAACCCTACCCCACTACATGGCCAATTTCTCTTAAAATATAAAATACAGAAAAGTCCATTTCAGTTACATATGTATGACTGAAAAGGATTGTGGGGATCAAGCCTCATACAAAGATATTACTTACCTCTCCACCTCAAAGGAGGAAGGATAGATAGTGTAAAGTGTACCAACAATGAAAGTACACTAAAAAAATATGGCCACAAAGCAAATGGAAACAAACCCAAATTTAAAAAAACAGGGTAAAAAAAAAAAAGTGATAAAACAATAGGACCAAATAAAAAGCATGAATTCAAATTTTTTAAGTTTTTAAAGGCAGAATTACCCAATTGATAAATTTGAAAACCAAGTAGTCAGAGCTCAAGAAAGAATTGTTTACTGTAAATCCCTAAGTGGGATATACCTTAAAGATGAAAGAAACCATAAAGAAATCTTGAACTGCATTCAGTATATTTATAGTTAGGAAAATAATGATACAGTTATTTTGTAGAATACTTATATTGGTTATTCTGTATTCTACAATTACTGGTATAGAATAGGAATAATGCCCGGCACAGTGGCGCATGCCTATAATCCTAGCATGCTGAGAGGCTGAGATGGGCGAATTGCCTGAACTCAGGAGTTCAAGACCACCTGAGCAAAAATAAGACCCCATCTCTTCTAAAAAGTAGCTGGGCATTGTGGCAAGTACCTGTAGTTCCAGCTACTTGGGAAGCTGAGACAAGAGGATCTCTTGAACCCAGGAGTTTGAAGTTGCTTTGAGCTATAACACCAAGGCACTCTAGCCTGGAGTCTAAACAGACTAAAACTTTGTCTCTAAATAAATAAAAAAACAATAGAATAGGAATAACGGTATATATGTATGTGACAATATATGCATAAACATACATGTCAGAATAAAGCAAATAATGATGTAAAATAAAAGAAGTAAATATTAAAATCTAACTTTGAATTAAATATGTCAGAATGAAATTATTTAATTTTTTATCTCAAAAAATGTTTCCTGGACATATCCTCTGAATCAGTATCAACCCAGTAACAGTGAGCATTTCTACCCAGATTGTGGTGTACAAATACTATTTTCCACTCAAAGGAGTCAGGTGTCTTTACTGTAATCATTACTGATTCTAGGTTTGAAGCCAAAAATGTATAAAATGAGCCTGGGAAATTGTGTGTGTCAAAGCAAGAAAACAGTTTGAGAGTCAAAAAGAACAATGCTACAATGAATTAAAATACATCAGATTTTAAAATTCATGGGCCAGGCACAGTGGCTCATGCCTGTATTTCCAGCACTCTGGGACACCAAGGTGGGTGGATTGCCTGAGCTCACAAGTTCAAGACCAGCCTGAGCAAGAACAAGACCCTGTCTCTAAAAATAGCTGGGTGTTGTTGCAGGCACCTGTAGTCCCAGCTACTGGAGAGACCGAGGCAAGAGACTGGCTTGAGCCCAAGAGTTTGAGGTTGCTGTGAGCTGTGATTCTTTGGCACTCTATCGTGGGTGACTAAGTGAAACTCTGTCTCAAAAGTAAAATAAAATAAAATTCATGGCCAGTCATGATGACTCATACCTATAATCCTAGCACTCTGGGAGTCTGAGGCAATAGGATCACTTGAGATAAGGAGTTCCAGACCAGCCTGAGCAAGAGTAAGACCTGGTCTCTACTAAAAATAATTTTTTTTTTTAATTTAAAAAAAAAAAGCCAGGCATTGTGGCAGGCAGGCATCTATAGTTCTAGCTACTCAGGAGGCTGAGGCAAGAGGATTGCCTAAGCCCGGGAGTTTGAATTTTCTTGAGGTAGGCTGAGGCCATGGCACTGTAGCCCAGATGAAAGAGTGAGGCTCTGTCTAAATGAATGAATGAATGAATGAATGAATGAATGAAATCTGTGCCATCATGTTGATACTTTAGTAATAGGCTAGCTTTGAAGGTTCTTGAGATACTAATTATTTTGAAAATTGGTTAATAAAGTGAAACAATCATAGCATATAAGCCTACCTACCCACTTTTCCAGATAACCAAGTATTTGATGAAATAAAGTACTTTTAGAAGAATTCTAGTTGGTAAATTCAGAAGAAATTATTGACTTGTAAAATTATCATTTTTATTATTTTACCTGTTGTTTTATTATTTTAAAAACTTAACATTTTGAGGTCCCATTGAAACACTGTGTGAAGTGATTTAAATGGCTACTAAAATACTGAAGCTAAAAGATGGCAGAGAGGTATATATAAAGGGGGGAATTAGACTAACAACTCCTGAACCTGCTGATTAATCTTAACATCAACTAAAGGCCAAATAAGTAGACATTGTGTATCTTTCGATGAGATGTACAACCTTAAAAACATCTTCTTTCCTTAGCAAAAGATGTTAACAAATGGAAGAACATACCATGCTCATGTCTGGGAAGAATCAACATTGTTAAAATGTCCATACTACCCAAAGCGATCTATAGATTTAATACAATCCCCATTAAAAAACCAATGTCATACTTTAAAGATTTTGAAAAAAATAGTACTTCGATTCATATGGAACCAAAGAAAAACAAAAAACTCCCACATAAAAGATACAGTTCTTAGAAATAAAAACAATTCTGGAGGCATCAGGTTACCAGACTTGAGGTTACGTTACAAGGCTATAGTGATCAAAACAGCATGGTACTAGCACAAAAATAGAGACACAGATCTATGGAACAGGATAGAGAATCTAGAAATGAACCCAGCCACATATGGTCATTTAATCTTTGATAGGCCTAACAAAAACAGGCAGTGAGGAAATGAATCCTTATTTAACAAATGGTGCTGGGAGAACTGGTTATCCACATGCAGAAGTACGAAACTGGACCCACACCTCTCACCATTGACAAAAATTGACACTCGTTGGATAAAAGATTTAAATTTAAGGCACAAAACAATAAAAATTCTAGAAGAGTGTGGGGAAAACTGTTGAAGATACTGACCTGGGAAAAAACTTTTATGAGGAAGACCCCCCCCCCCCCCCAGCAATTGCAGCAACACACCAAAAATAAATAACTGGGATTTGACCAAGCTAAAAAGTTTTTGCACAGCTAAGAGTACCACAAACAAAGCAAACAGCCCTCAGAATGGGAGAAGATTTTTGCATGTTATGAATCTGACAAAGGCCTGATAAGTAGAATCTACAGAAAACTCAAATTAAACAATAAGAAAAGTGCAAACCACCCTCCTTATAAGTGAGCAAGTGATTTGAACAGAAACTTCTCTGAGGATGACAGATGAATGGCCAACAAACACATGAAAAAATGCTAATCATCTTTAATCGTCAGAGAAATGCAAACCAAAACCACTCTATCACCTAACCCTGGCAAGATTAGCCCACATCACATAGTCCCAAAACATCAGATGCTGGTGTGGATGTGGAGAGAAGAGAACACATCTACACTGCTGGTGGGATTGCAAACTAATGCAGCCCTTTTGGAGAGAAGTATGGAGAATCCTCAAAGATTTAAATGTAGACCTTCCATTTGACCCTGCAATCCCATTACTGGGTATCTACCCAGAAGAACAAAAATCATTTTACCACAAAGACATTTGCACCAGAATGTTTATTGTGGCTCAGTTCATAACTGCCAAGTCATGAAAGCAACCTAAGTGCTCATCAACCCATGAATGGATCAACAAATTATGGGATATGTATACCATGGACTATTATGCAGCCATTAAAAAGGGTAGAGACTTTACATCTTTTACATTTACCTAGACGTATTGCAAGAATAAAAAGATAAATATCCAATGTACTCCATACTAATATGAAATCAATATATAAACAATTACATGTTCCTAAGAACAATAAAACACTATTGTAGTCCAGTTCGGGGGTAGAGGAAAGTGGGGGATTTCTGAGGGAAGACTTATGGAAGGAGAGAGGGCAGGAGGCAGGATCTCAGACTTAACAGATCAATGGAATAGAATCCAGAATCCAGCATAATCTTTACATTTACTGTCAATGAACCACAGTGGCTTTGGGCAGCAGGTGGGAAGGATGGGAGAAGAATCGTATTTTTAACAAATGGTGCTGGGACAACTGTGCATTCACATGAAAAAGAATGAACTTGAGCCCCTCCATCACACTGTATACAAAAATTAAGGAGTGATGACACAGAAAATGGCAGAGTAAAAAGCTCCCAAGAATTGATTTCTCCACCTAAGTAGCCACTGAGCTACCAAAACCGAAAAAATGAAAAAAATCTTGGATCTAACCAAAAACAGCAACCAATGGAGTGCTTGATGAAAGAGGCTAGAAAAATTCAGCAAGAAAGTTACTTAATTGCAATCCATTCCCTCCTGCCTTGGAGACATTGGCCACATTAGTAGTACATCTTCCTGATGCCAGGAGAGACAACCTGGACTTTATTCTCAAAAAATTATGGTTATGCTTTTGATTTCTCTGGTGTTCCCTGAGAGACTGGCACAAAGACTATCCTTTGTTTTGCCACCCTTCAGGCTGAAGTGGGTCCCCAAGTGGCTTCTGTTGAAAACATTTAAATACAAGTACTACCTCTAGTAGAGCAAACAGAGCAAGCAGCAAATAGGTAGAGAAGCCTGGGAAGGAGGAAGCTAAGCAAGAAGATAGTTGGTGGAATAGGGCTTTGAAATGTCATGGACACTAGGGAATCCAGCAGACGCATGCTCTGAAAAGACTTTAAAGGACCCTGGACTTGTACCTTTAGATGATCTTTGGGACTCATGTAAGTAGGAGGTAAAGGCTAACATAGTCGTAGCTTAGAGTCAATCTGCAAAGACTGGGAGAGTTTATTTTCTTTTAACTACAGGCTTCTAAGGAAATCTCTGTCAGGTCACTGGCTGACCACTGAGATAACAAAGAAGCTTCAGTGACTACATACCGTAAATAAAACTGAATTCAATCAATGATCTAAATATAAAAACTAAACTCTAAAACTCTTAGAAGAAAACATTAAGGATAAATCTTTATAACCTTAGATGTCATAGTGTATTAAATATGACATCCAAAACATCAACAAAAAATGAAATGTAGATCAATTGGACTTCATCAAAATTAGTAACTTTTGTCATCACATGACATTATCAAGAATGTGAAATGACAACTTACAGAATAGGAGAAAAGTTTTTCAAATTATGTATCCAATAAGGGTCTACTATCTAGAATATATATGTAATATAAAGAATTCTTATAACTCAACAACAAAAAAGTCAGTTTTTAAATGGGCAAAGGACTTGAATAGACATTTCTTCAAAGAAGATACACAGTGTGGCACCTGTGGCTCTGTGGGCAGGGCGCCAGCCCCATATACCAAGGGTGACAGGTTCAAACCTGGCCTTGGCCTAACTGCAACCAAAAAATAGGCAGGCACTGTGGTGGGTGCCTGTAGTCCCAGCTACTTGGGAGGCTGAGGCAAGGGAATCACCTAAGCCCAGGAGTTGGAGGTTGCTTGAGCTGTGTGACGCCACAGCACTCTACCAAGGGCAATAAAGTGAAAGTCTGTCTCTACAAAAAAAAAAAGAATAAGAAGATACCCAAATGCCAAGAAATACATGAAAATACAGTTGGTATCATCAGTTATTAGGGAAATGTGCATCAAAACTACCATGAGATGCCACTTCACATCCACTGGGATGGCTATTATCAAAAGAATGAAAATAAGTGTTGGTGAGAATATACTGAAATGGGAACCCTTATACATTGCTGGTAGAAATCTAAAGTGGTGTAGTTGCTGTGGAACTATAGCATTTCTTCAAAAAGTTAAAAAATTATCATATAACCCACCAGTTCCACTCCAGGCATATATCCAAAAGAAGTCAAAGCAGATACTTGAATAAATACTTATACTTGAGTGTTCATAGCAGCCCTATACCTGGTAGCCAAAAGGTGAAAACAACTTAAATGTCTATTAATTGATAACTGGATAAACAAAATAGCATATAATACAATGAAATATTACCCAGCCATAAATAGGAATGCAGCATTGATATGTGCCACAACATGTATGAACCTCAAAACATGCCACTATTAGGCATGTAATCCTAGCACTTCTGGAGGCCAAGGGCAGGAGGATTTTAATGTTCACTTTTTTTACTTAAGGGCAGGAAGATCCCTTGAGGCCAGGAGTTTAAGAACATCCTAAGCAACATAGCAAGACCCCATCTCTACAAAAAAATACAAAGATTAGTTGGGCATGGTGGCATACACCTGTAGTCCTAACTCCTTGGGAGGCTGGGACAGAAGGACTGCTTGAGCTGTACCAGTTGGAGGCTCAGTGAACCATGATTATGCCACTGAACTCTAGCCTGGGTAACAGAAACAGAATCTTTAAATTTTTTTTAAAAAATTGCTGGGCAGCACCTGTGGCTCAATGGAGTAGGGCGCCGGCCCCATATGCCGGAGGTGGTGGGTTCAAATCCAGCCCCTGCCAAAAACTGCAAAAAAAAAAAAATTGCTAAATGAAAGAAGCCACCCCCCCACCCCCGCCCCCAAAAAAGTCACATAGTATGTGCTTCTGAATCACTAAAATATCTAGGATGGGTATTTATAGATGCTGGGGGTAGAAGTAGTGACCACTTAATGGATACAAGGGTGTTTTTCAAGTAATAAAAATGTTGTGGAACTAGATAGAGGTGGTGATTGTAACAACATTGTGAATGTCTAGATACCACCAAATGATGTACTTTAAAATGGTTACTTCTATGTTATGTGAATTTCACTTCAATTAAAAAGTAAAAATTAAAATTTTCACCTTAATTTAAAAAAATTAACTGAAAATGGATCAAAGTCCAAAATGTAAGAACTCTAAAATTATAAAATACTAGAAGGAAACACAGACATACATCTTTGTCCCCTCAAATTGTGCAGTGGTTTCTCAAATACACCAATATCAAGTATAATGAGAAAAAAAATAGATAAAACTGAACATCATCAAAATTTAAAGTTTTGTGTCCTTTAAAGGACACCATCAAGAAAGTGAAAAGACAATGAAGACAACTCACACAATAGGACAAAATTTTTGTAAATCCTAAATCTAAGAAGGGGCTTATATCTATAATATATAAAGAATTCTTGCAACTCAGTAATAGAAAAGGAAGGTCATGCCTGTAATCCTAGTATTCTGGGAGGCTGAGGTAGAAGGATCATTTGAGGCCAGAAGTTTGAGACCATCCTGAGCAAGAGAGAAACCCTATCTCAAAATAGAAAAACATGCTGGGCATCATGGTATGTATCTGTAGACCCAGCCACTGGTGAGGCTGAGGCATGATGATCACTTAAGCCCAGGAGTTTGAATTGCATTGAGTTACAGTGATACCACTGCACTCAAATTGGGGCAACAGAGTGAGACTCTTGTGTCTAATAATAATAATAGAAAGGAAAATGACCAATTTAAAAATGGGCAGAAGAAAAAAGATTCAATAATCCCATATATCACTGGGCAAGAGACATGAATAGAACCTTCTCTAAAGAAGACAGACAAATGGGCTCAGTGCCTGTAGCACAGTGATTACAGCACCAGCCACGTATACCATGGGTGGTGTGTTCAAACCCAGCCTGGGCCAACTAAACAACTACAGCAAAAAAAAATAGCCAGACATTGTGGCAGGCACCTGTAGTCCCAGCTATTTGGGATGCTGAGGCAAGAGAATCGCCTAAGAATTTGAGGTTGCTATGAGCTGTGAAGCCACAGCACTCTACTGAGGGCGACATAGTGAGATTTTGTCTCAAAAAAAAAAAAAAAAAAAGACAAATGGCTCACAAATATATGGAAAAATGCTTATTGTCCCTAATCATCAGAGAAATACAAATCAAAACTACCCTGAGATACCACCTAACCCCAGTAAGAATGGCCCACATCACAGAGTCTCAAAGCTGCAGATGTTAGCATGGATGTAGAGAGCAGGGAACACTTTTACACTGCTGGTGGGACTGCAGACTAATACAACCTTTTAGGAGGAAGTATGGAGAATCCTCAAAGAAATCAAATTAGACCTCCCATTTGATCCTGCAATCCCATTACTAGGCATTTCCCCAGAAGAAAAACAAAATCCTTTTATCAAAAGGACATTTGCACTAGATTGTTTATCGCAGTTCAATTTACAATCACCAAAATGTGGAAACAGCCTACATGCCCACCAACCCAGGAATGGATTAACAAGCTTTGGTATATGTACACCATGGAATACTACTCAGCCATGAGAAAAGATAGAGACTGACTCCACACCCATAGCACAGTGGTTACAGCGCCAACCACATGCACCAAGACTGGCGGGTTTGAGCCTGGCCCGGGCCAGCTAACCAACAATGACAACTGCAACAAAAAAAATAGTGGGGCATTGTGGTGGGCACCTGTAGTCCCTGCTGCTTGGGAAGCTCAGGCAAGAGAATTGCTTAAGCCTAAGAGTTTGAAGTTGCTGTGAGCTGTGACACCATGGTACTCTACCCAGGGTGACATAGTGAGACACTGTCTCAAACAAAAAAAAAAAAAAAAAAAATTGGAGACTTTACAACTTTTGTATTAACCTGGATGAAGGCGGAACACTTTTTTTTTTTTTGCAGTTTTGGGCCAGGGCCGGGTTTGAACCACCGCCGGTATATGGGGCTGGCAGCCTACTCCTTTGAGCCACAGGTGCCACCCTGGAACGCATTCTTCTTAGTAAAGCCATCATAAGAATGGAAAAGCATGAATCCTATGTACTCAATTCTAATATGTAGGCAGTAGATGAACTAATACTAGAGGTGGGATAGGGGAAGGAATGAGCCAAGAAAGGGTAGGAGGTGGCAGATGGAGGATCACGGTGTATGGCACACCTATTGGGGGCAGGACACAATTATAAGAGGGACTTTAACAAATGCAATCAGTGTAACCTAATTCTTTGTACCCTCAATAAAAACAATAAAAAAATTTTTTTTAATGAGCAGAAGATCTTATAGTGGATTCAATGGTGACCCCCAAAGATACCAGATACTAATCTCTGGAATCCGTAAATGTTAACTTATGTAGATAAATGATCTTTGCAGATACGATAAAGTTAAGGATCTTGAGATGAGATACTTCTGGTTTGTCCTGGTGATCCCTAAATGCTATTGGAAGTGTCCATATAAGAAATAGGTAGAAGGAGATTACACACATACACAGTGGAGAAGGTGATATGAACATGGAGACAAAGTTTGAAATGATTTGGCCTTAACACTAGAAATACCAATTTGAGGTTTGTAGTAATTGCTACAACAGCCTCAGGTAACTAATATAGATCTGAGTAGACATTTCTCCAAAGTCATCCTCTTGATCTGAGTAGACATTTCTCCAAAGTCATCCTCCTGAATGCAACTCTGATGTTACTCCCTGCTTAAAAACCTTCAGGCATTTCCATTGACAGAAAAGTCCGTACGTCTCGTGGCAGTTCACTCAGCTGGCCCGTGTTTACCCTTCCCTCCTCCTTGTGGATTCCAGTTATCATGAATTGATTTATTAAATAATGCATAGAAAGCACTGAGCTCTATCTCACTATGGGGGTTACTGCATATGTACTTTGTCTGGTGTACTCATCCTCATCCCCTTGTGTTTTAATTTATTCTTGTCATCCTTCAGGTCTCAATTTAATACTTCCTCTGCAAAGTATTTTCTGGCTATCATATTCCTGATCCCACTTTCTGCCCACAGTACCTCCTCCTTCTGTCATGTGATTCTGTAACTGTGCTGGGTCAGGATAGTGTGTATCTTGCTGGACACAACATTATTACCTGGCCTGTTCTTGTCACATAACAGTCACTTAAGTATTGGAACACTGAATGCAGTATTCTTTGCAATATTATTTGTGACAGGAAAAATTTAGCAGGAGGAAGGTTAGGAAGGGAGGACTTAAAACATTATAAAACAGTTAAATTAGGAAACATACTAAATGGATGCCTTGTATTATTACTGTGAAAACCATATAGAAATACTAATGTACATTATAATTATAATCATATAAAAATGGTGAGAGAAAATAAAATTAACATAATTTGATTTTATTATGAAGAATATATTTCTTTTAGCTGGATACCTATTGATATTTTAATAGTTTTACAGTTGTTTTAAAAAGAAAATGTTTTCCCTTGGGTAAAATGTGCATATAAAATTCAGATAATTGAATAAAAAATATTTTATTGATAAGATTTCTGTGAGCTGTTGGAATAGAGAAATATTGTGATCAAAAGCATAAACAGGGAGATGGGTAGGGAAGGGGGAGATGTTGGTCTGAAACAGGGTACAAAGTTTCAATTAGGAGAAATAGGTTCAATCTAGTATCTATTGCATAGCACAGAGACTATAGTTAATAAACATATGCTTTTTAGTAAAGTATCTCAAGAATGGAAAAAAAGTATTCAGTGTACTCAATACTATTATGAAACCTGTATATAATCAGCTACAGATTCTCACAAACAATACAAGACAGCTATGATCCAGGAAGAAGGGAGGGGAGGGGAAAGGGCAGGAGGAGGAAAGGTATTTGGTAGGACCTCACATATTGTGCACAATGCAATAGTAAATTTAAAAAAAAAATAGGCCAGGCATGGTGGCTCATGCCTATAATCCTAGCACTCTTGAGAGGCCAAGGCAAGTGGATTGCCTGAGCTCACAGGTTCCAGACCAACCTGAGACAAAGTGAGACATTGTCTCTAAAAATAGCCAGGCGTTGTGGCGGGCACCTATAGTCCCAGCAACTTGGGCGGCTGATATAAGAGAATTGCTTAAGCCCAATAGTTTGAGGTTGCTGTGAGCTGTGATGCTACCGCACTCTACTAAGGGTGACAAAATGAGACTCTGTCTCAAAAAAAAAAGAATGTATATTTCAAAATAGCTAAAAGAATAGATTTCAAATGTTCTCACCATGAAGAAATGGTAAGTATCTGAGGGGATGAATATGTTAATTAGTCTAATTTTATCATTCCAGAATGCACATGTATAAAAATACCACTCAGTACCCCATAAATAATGTATAGTTATTATTTATCTAGTTTTTTTAAACTTTAAAATTATTTTTAAAATAAAAATCATTAATGACCAAAACAACAACAAAAAGAACCTTAAAGGGAACACAGACCAGATTTATTTGAGAAAATATTGATAATTCCAGGTATGGAACAGACATAATGTTTAATTAGGCCTAAATTATAGAATTATCTTGACTGCCAAGCTGAAGAATTCATTGGGGCGTGGTGGCTCACGCCTATAATCCTAGCACTCTGGATGGCTGAAGGAAGGATCACCTGAGCTCTGGAGTTTAAGACCAGCCTGAGCAAGAGCCAGAACCTCCCTCTACCAAAAATAGAAAAATTAGCTGGGCAAGGTAGTGCATGTCTATAGTCCCAGTTATCAGCAAAGCTGAGACAGGAGGATCTTTTGAGTCCACGAGATCAAAGTTTCTGTGAGGTAGGCTGATGCCACCACACGGTGGCCTGGACAACAGAGTAAGACTCTGTCTGAAGAAAAATTTTAAAAAGCCAGGCATAGTGGCTCACACCTGTAATCCTAGCACTCTGGGGAGGCCAAGCCAGGTGTATTGCTTGAGCTCAGGAGTTCAAGATCAGGCTGAGCAAGAGCAAGACCTGTCTCTTTAAAAAAAAAAAAAAAAAAAAAAAAATAGCTGGGCGTGGTAGTAGGCGCTTGTAGTCCCAGCTACTCCGGAGACTGAGATGAGAGAATCACTTGAGCCCAAGAGTTTGATTGAGGTTGCTGTGACCTATGACACCATGGCACGCTACCCACAGGCAACTGAGTGAGACTCTGTCTAAGAAAAAAAAAGAAGAGTTTAGTTTTTTCTAGCTGTAGGAAAAGTAGTCTAGAGATTTTTTGAAGAATGAATTGGCAAAGAGGACAGCCTTAGAATCAGAAGTGCCATTTTCCAGGATAAGAACTTGATAAAGAGGGATAACACTAGGCTGAGGGTGAGACAGGAGAAGTGAAACGAGAGAAGTGTATGTCTATGCCTGAAAAAGTTGAAAAGTTAACTTAGGTTGGCAGAGTTTTCTTTCTTGAAATCTCATCTTTGAGTTGCATCTTCTGTCCCTGTTGAAAAGGTAGTTTTCTCAGATCCCACAAGAGTACTAACAATAGATTTTTCTCCCTAGGGTTATGATAATTCAGAAAGCAGTGTTCGGAAAGCTTGTGTCTTCTGCCTGGTGGCTGTTCATGCAGTAATTGGTGATGAACTAAAACCACATCTCAGTCAGCTCACTGGCAGTAAAGTAAGTAATGCTCCTTTGTTTTAAAGATGGTGTCCAGGTACATTCTTCAAAATTTAGTTGGGGGGGGGGAGGTAAAGGGTAAATTTGTTATTCTACTTTTAATAAGTAAGCCTTTGATCCTACAACTAGCCCTTATTCCTCCTGTTTTGTATTTTATCTGTTTCTGCTATAACATTTTGTCACTCAGGTAAAGTCAGCAGTTTGGTAGGGTGGTTGGTAGATATCTATGAGAGAAAATGCCTTCAGCTTGTGGTTATCTGTAAAAGCCAACTGACAGCTGGGCATGGTGGCTCACACCCATAATCCTAGCATTCTGGGGGGCTGAAGCCAGAGGATCACTTGAACCCCAGGAGTTTGAGGTTGCTATGAGCTAAGCTGATGCTACCATACCCTAGCCTGGGTAACAGAGTAAGATTTTTGTCTCCTGAAAAAAAAACAAACCTTCAAAAACAGTTAAAAGTAAACGCTTTATCAGAATAAAAGGCAGCCAGTGAATACTGTTATGAAGACAGAAGGTAGGTTAAAAATATATATATTTTTTTTAATTTTTATTTCCTTGCCTTTTTTTTTTTTTTTTTTTTTTTTTTTTTTGTAGAGACAGTCTCACTTTATCACCCTCAGTAGAGTGTCATGGCATCACACAGCTCACAGCAACCTCCAACTCCTGGGCTTAGGTGATTCTCTTGCCTCAGCCTCCCAAGTAGCTGGGACTACAGGCAACAGGCACCACCATAAAACCCAGCTATTTTTTTGCAGTTTGGTATATGGGGCTGGCACTCTACCCACTGAGCCACAGGCACCACCCTTCTTGCTTATTTTTTATTTTTTTATTTCCTTGCCTTTTGTTGTTGTTGTTGAGACAGAGTCCCACCCTATGCCCTGAGCCGAGTGCAGTGACATCACAGCTCACTGCAACCTCAGACTCCAGCTGTGGGCATCCCGCTGCCTCAGCCGCTGGAAGCTGCTGGGATTATAGGCATTCACCACAGTGCCCAGCTGAGTTTTTAGTTTTGTTTTGTTTGTTTTTTTATGAGTGGGGTCTCACTCTCAGGCAAGTCTCAAACTCCTAAGCTCAAGCAATTCTCCCTCCTCACCCTCCCACAGTGCTGGGATTACAGGCCAACACACCTGGCTGAAAAAAGTATTTCTAAATAATATTAGATGAAAAAGTAGAACACAGAATTATATGTACATTGATTTATAAGTTTCATGAAAACACAATCTCATACTAGTAAAGAATGCAAACTGACCCAGGGAAATCACAAGCATTCTTATGAAAATGGCAGTAGCATGGTAGTCTAGGGTCTCAGATCCTGGAAGCCCAATTGGCTGGCCCACTTAGTGACCATCCCTGTGATCTGAGGCAGTAACTTAACCATCCTATATTTTGATTTCCTCAACTGTAAAATGTGAAAATAAAGAGATAATGTAAAGGATGTTGTGCTTAAATGTTTGTCATTATTGTTTTAATGGTGACTTCTTTTTCTGAGTTTACTGTAGTATTTTATATGTTATCAACTACAACATGTTTTGGAAAGGCGTGATAGGCTACTTGTTCATGAGCAAAACTCTAAGACTTAAAAATGCTTTTTTGTAATTCTTAATTATCAGCAATAACTTGGCATTGTAATAACCCCAACCTCAAGTCTGTCTTTCAAAGTTCAGACATACATATGTATGTATGTATATAAGTTTTTTAATGATCATCTTATCATAATTGAGAGCAGCTGCCTCAAATGACATATTTGTTTGGCTTGAATCTGCAGATGAAGCTACTGAATCTTTACATCAAACGTGCACAAACAGGTTCTGGAGGAGCTGATCTCACTACTGATGTTTCTGGACAAAGTTAGTGAAGCTCATCAAAGTGAACCAGGTCTCTCGAAGGACAGACAGACCACCCTCTTCAATGAAAGGAAATTCTCAAATACATCCTTTGGAACTTAACCATTGTTTCCCACTTTTAGTTTTTTGTTTTGTTTCATTTTGTATTTTCCGTAACAGAGGGCTACCCTCAGTCTGCATGTAACATTTATGATAGTTATTCCAAATTCAAGAAGAAGCAGTATTAACATCAATTGATCAATACAAAGTAATTTTCAATCTAATTCATCATTTCACATTTGTACTTTGTCTTCCCATTGACCTTTGCCAGTGTTATAATTGTATAAATTTTTTTAAATGCTGGTTAAACAGGAATGCTTAAAGCTTTAAAAGTTTAACAGTCTAAAACATGTTTTTGCCTTTATTCAACTGCAGAATAATATTTTTATTGCTATTTCGAGTTTTGTTCCGTATCATGTCCTATGCTAGAAATATTGAAATGATGTGCAACAAAGCAGGACTAATTTGAGCTTCCGCTGGACTCTGTTGGTGTGATGGTGATACATGTCATTAGTTGCAACTTCTTTGGGGTGTTCTTAAGACCTCAAAGATACATGTTACTGAATCAGCCAGTTCTGTAAAACTGATATTGTTTGTTGGTTATTAATCTTGCCATCTTTATTTAAAACTGTGTCCCTTCTATGATCCCTTAAGAAAGCTGCACCAAATCATCTGCCTGTTTTTTTCTTGGTACATATTGAAATGGAAGGTTTTATTGCAAGGTTTTTTAGTTTGTTTATCTTTGTTGTGAATGATGCTTTTTTGTATTTATTAATATCAAATTCACTTATGAATAAACTTGTTAATAGAAACAGACAAAAAGAAAATCAAGTGCATGTGTGTCCTTGACCGTCTTCTGTTTCTCATTTAATAAACAAACTAATTATTAAGACATGGGAGTTGACCAGCACCTTTTCTTTAAATGGTGGAACCTGATTTCCTTTTACCATGACATTGTCTTACTTGAAAACATTGATCCTGATGAGAGAGAAGATGGTGCCAAGGCTATCTTTGTATAATGGGCTCAAATTCTCTACCTCTTCAGGGCTAATACTTTTAACTGAGCTGCTGCCTATAGTGTCTTTTGGGAATCTACTTAAAGGGTGATTTTCTGTTAGTTTTTAACAATTTTTTTTAATCACCTTTTGCTACACCTATTCTTTTCATGTGCAGCCAAACTTTAAAAACTTACCAGTTGTGGTGAAGGCCAAATTATATAATTTGGAACCAAGATTTCTCATCTTGACTATTTTTTTTTAATCCTAACATAACGTGAATTTGATTGGAAAGGCAAATAGCTATTAGGAAAGCAGTTTGCTATCATTACAGAGTTATCTGTACTTTCTTTGTTTAATTGCAGAAATGTAGAAATGTATGTAAAGAATTTAAGACAAGAATACTGAATGGATGATTTGTCACAGGCTTTCCCCTTTTTCTGTTTCTGTTCTAGCAGCAGAAAAATAGTTTCTCTAAATCCTTCCCTTTTACCTGTAACAGTTTTGTTTTCTACTGTTAATTACATTGTGTATTTATAGTTCTATGCTTACTGTTGTGCATATACTGGCAATAAAACTGTACATAACATTACTTGAAAAAGTTAATAATGTATATCAGTTTTTCTGCCTCACTGTGTAATGAGTCACTTATAACTAGGTTGTGTGTATGTGTGTGTGTTTAGAAGGTCTTGTACCAATGGTATTCTCATGAATTTTGTATTTGCATCTGAGAAGAAAAGATTTATCAAGAATAGTAGCCAGAATCAAATGTATATAGTTATATACACATGTATGTATTACAGCTTATCTTTAACAAGGAAAGTGGTTTTAAACACTGAACTCTTCTCAGTAGCATTTTATGTGCTATGACCTTTGGGTATGTTTTGTAATCATTTTGAATCAAATACTGATTTAATTTTGACCCATGGCTTAAGGTACTGCTTTAACTATTGTTGACAACTAAATAGAGTGACTTAAGCCAAATAATAACTCTAACTGAAATATTAGATCAAGCACTTGGCAACAACCAGCACTCAAGAAATGAATTAACTACACAATAAAAGTGTAGTTTAATGTGTTTCGATGAAAGTTAATATATGTAAAGAAAAATCATGTTTAAAATTTTACAATTTTCATTGTAAAATTGACAAGACTATGAGAAAGTTATTGATTATTTAAATCATTATATGCAATATACCCTTAATTTGTTCATTCAAGAAACATACTTAGATGTCAGCTATTAAAAAATGGTCATAAAAAACTGCTTAAATATTTTCCTCCCACTTTGCTCCCCAAAACTAATTATCAATGTCATTCATTTACTGCACTGCTCAGAGCTAATTAAAAACATAAATCCAGATTATAAAACATGTTTGTTTCTTCTGGGTTTCAAAATCTATATTTGGTTTGAACTTGAGACTTCAAATCAGGAGTTAGTCTGCTGCGTTCCTTCATATTTGATTCTTACTAACTTTTAAATCAAATGACTTCTCACTGTCAAGTTATGTCTTATAGTAAACAACTGGAGTCTTATTATTAGGCCAGGTCTATTGGTAAATTCAAGTTATAATTGTTGATTTAAAATAACATAGTAAATAGAAATGAGAATTAGGAAATTATTCATAAAATTATTCATAACTGAGGTTTTTTTAATTTAATCTTTTATATATTTAGTATTATTTTAGCTCATTTTATTGCAAATAGTATAGTTGTGCAGCTTTGTAAAAGAAATGTCTAGAATTCATCTATTAAAATATGTCCATTAAAAAAGTTACAGAATATTTGGACAACAATGAAAAGCTGAAAAATATTACCTCTGACATCACCACTTGAGGTAACCTGTATAGCTATTTTGTAGAACACTTGAAGATAGCAAGACTGGGTTCTGTGCCTATAGCACAGTGTTTACGGGGCCAGCCACATACACCGAAGGTGGTGGGTTTGAACCCAGCCTAGGCCAGCTAAACAACTGCAACAAAAAAATAGCCGGGCGTTGTGGTGGGCTCCTATAGTCCCAGCTATTTGGGAGGCTTACACAAGAGAATCACTTAAGCCCGAGAGTTTGAGGTTGCTGTGAGCTGTGACATTACAGTACTCTACTGAGGGTAACATAGTGAGACTGTCTCAAAAAAAAAAAAGTAGCAAGACTCAAAACATAAGGAAACATTAAATTTGGTTAACCAGAAGAGTGATAAACATTTTGAATGCTTCTGTTTTTCTACACATGTATGTAACAATACTTTTGAATATATTAATTTTTCTTATAAAAGGTAACTTCTAAAAGTATTCCACTATATGTTTATAGCATAATCTTGAGTTGTTGATAATCACTGAATATGCTTCTAACAAATACCTTCATCTTTGGCAAATCTCTAAAAGGCATTGTTTATTTCAGGATCTACTAGTTGCTTAAATAGCTGAGTTTAACTATTCTTGTTAATCTAAAATAGAACAAGAAAATAAGATTTTTTTTTTATACATGTGTATAGCAGATTTTCAGTATTTCTAATTTACCTACATCCATGCCGCAGATATCTGAATAACTGCCTTCAAACAGACAGAAAAGCAAATAACTATAATACTGTGTGGTTAGTGCTATAATAGAAACAAAGGGTACTATGATGGGCAGGGAGGGAGGGACACAAGGTATAATCATGGAAGTCTTTCTAGAACAGGTGATGCTTAAACAGCATAAAGGCTGAATGTGTCTGAAATGCATTGGTATAGAATGAAGAAAGCAGACAGGAGTAAAAAATAACAAGGCAGCGATGTAAGAAATAGCAAGATTAGGGCATGTCACGAACTTTTTTAACCAATCATTTATATTCATAAATGTAAAACTCACATAGCCCTCTATCTCTTAAAAATATCTGTGCAACCTTGCAACCAAGAAAACTGGGATATAGCCTTTCTTTTAGTGGCTTTTTTTTTTTTTTTTTTTTTTTTTTTTGAAAGTATCTGTAACTTTTGTAGTGTTCTTTGGCATTGTAATAGCTCACAGAAACCTCAAACTCTATGGGTTCAAGTGATCCTCATGCCTCGGTATCCCCTGTAGCAAGGACTACAGGTGCCTGCCACAACACCCGAATGATTTTTCTATTTTTAATAGAGGTGGAGTCTCACGCTTACTCAGGCTGGTCTCGAACTCCTGAGTTAAAAGCAATCCACCCTTCTCGGCCTCCTAGAGTGCTAGGATTGCAGGCATGAACCACCACACCTGGGCTACTGGCTTGTATTTTTAAAGTTTTCTTGTATAGTTAGACAGTTTGGGGATTTGGGGTGTTTTTTTATTTGTGAGACAGTGTCTCACTATTGTCCAGAGTAGAGTGCTATGGAATCATAGCTCACAGCAACCTCAAACTCTCAGGCTCAAGAGATCCTCTTGCCTCAACCTCCCAAATAGCTGGGACTACACTTGTGTGCCACACCACCTGGCTAGCTTTTCTGTTTTTAGTAGAAATGGGGTCTCCTCTTACTCAGGCTAGTCTTGAACTCCTGAGCTCAGGCAATCTACTACCTCAGCCTCCCAGAGTGGTTGGATTACAGGCGTAATCACCAGGCCGTAAAGTGATACTGCTGAATTTCCTTTTTCAATCTGAATGTATCACTTTGTGTGTCCCCTCCCCCCCAAACTGGCCATCATTACATAGTTTGATTTGGCTGGAATATGGGATACCAGTGGGGGAATGGCCCAAGATGGAGTAATAGATATTCTAAGGTATGTATTCTATAATATATTCTAAGTGAACTAAGTCCACTGGAGACTTAAGAAGAAAAATAATGTGATTAGAATTAACATCGCAAAGACCTCAATTTTATATAATGTGAAAACTTAGGTGTTTGAGTCTTCCACTTTTTACTAACCAGACTTTGATGTCCTTTATTCACTTATTAAATAGTTGAGCACCTGCTATGCACCTAACACCCCTAAAGTCTGTATGCTACAAATGTCTCGTTGTGGATCTGGTATTGGAGAAATGAGAGTGGTGCAAGAGGGGATGGACGGTACCCAGGGATGCTGCTTCTTGGTAAACCATCCTAACCAGAATGGGGATGTGCAGCCCTCGTCTCATTCAATGTTAGCAGCAGACTCATATTTTTTTTCCTCTTAAGAAAGTGTAAATATGTTATTTATTGGAAATAAATGTAAAAAGAGATTGCTGGATAATCATTTTTGCTACTTTTAGTATAAAGTCAAATTTAAAACATTAATTTTTATCAAAGTTTAGGTCAGAATAGAGACTTAAAATCAGTTTGATCCAATCACAACTAATTCAAATCCACTTTCCAATAATTCTACTGCTTCATAAGATGTGTGAGTACTTTATAATAATGAATAGTATCTCTAATGCTTTTCTCCTGGGCCTTGTATCATCACTGTCATTCATTTGCTCATACATGAGCATACATGAGTATATAGTATATATGCACATGTACATAATCAAACATATTGTTGCTAAAATAAAAACTTTTATTCTCCAAAAAAAAAAAAAAAAATCAGTTTGATCACTTCACAGAAGCAAGAAACATGTTTTTTCGTCTCCATTCTCCAAATAAAGCAGTGTTTCTTAATTGGGGACAATTTTTGTTCCCTAGAGGATATTTGGCAATATCTGGAGATATTTTTGGTTGTCACAACTTGGATACGGCCGGAGGGGCTACTAGCATGGAGTGCATACAGGCCAAAAATGCTACTAAACATCCTGCAGTCGCCCCCCACAATGAAGAATTGTCTGACCTCAAGTGTCAGTAATGCCCACTTGAGAAGCTTTGCCTTAAAACCAAAGAGTTGGCAAAGCCAGCTCCTCTTAGTAAAATAGCCCAAGTTAAAAGCACTGAATCAGCGGGACTCAACAGCACATAGCTGTGCTCCCAGCTACTCTGGAGGCTGAGGAGGGAGGGTCCCTGGAGCCCAGGACTTTGAGACCAGCCTGAGTAAGAAAACAATATCTTATTTCAAAAAAAAACTAAGAAAAAATTTTGTACCTCGGTGGTGGCTCACTGCTGTAATCCTAGCACTCTGGGAGGCTGAGGGGGGAGGACTGCTTGAACTCAGGAGTTTGAGACCAGCCTGAGCAAGAGTGAGACTCCCATCTCTACTAAAAAGAAAAAAAAGAAAAATTTGGTGGCGCCTGTGGCTCAAAGGAGTAGGGCGCTGGCCCCATATGCCGGAGGTGGCAGGTTCAAACCCAGCCCTGGCCCAAAACTGAAAAAAAAAAAAAAAAAAAGAAAGAAAGAAAAATTTGCAAAGCACTTTCTCCAAGGGAAAGAGAGAATGAGAGAGAATTTTTTGATGAGTAGATACTTTGAGAGAGGATTTTCTCAGGTTTGAGAAGTGAATTAATGCAGGTGACTTGATGTAGATAAGAAAGCAAATGAAAAACAAAGTCTATATCATAATATGCTATCACTTTGTGACTAATATTTTAAAATGCATAACAATAATAATGAAAGTTGACTTAACCAAAAAGCTGCTATAGTTCTGATGAGGCAGGAGGTATAGGTAGGGAGTTGAATACTTACCTTCCATTGTAATAAGCCAAAAGATATTATCCAGCACCAAATGTCAGATGAAATCACCAAGGGTTAAAAAGTGGCTGCTTTTGGAAGGTAGCAATCTCCTGAGACAGAAGATTGGGGCAGGGACCACTACTTTGTTATAAACCTAACAGTATTAATAGATATTTTAAGCTACACTTTGATTTTCTTCAAAAATAGATGAATTGCATTAACACTTCCATATGTGTACTATTCATGCCGGCAAAAACATTGACTAAAAAAGCTAATTCAGGTGCAAATGATATATGATTTTAAAGTGTGTGGAAAATGTAATAATACAATGATATATTCAAGTTGCAAACATGAAATATGAAGGGGGTTCAGAGAAAGAGAGAAGAATGAATATTTGTCATGTGGAATATAATTTCATTTATATAAATACATATAATATGAGGCCAGATGCAATGTAATCCTAGCACTCTGGGAGGCCAGAGGGTGGACTGCTTGAGCTCTGAAGTTTGAGACCAGTCTGAGCAACAATGAGACCCTGTCTCTACTAAAAGTAGAAACATTAGCCAAGTGTTGTGGCAGGGGCCTGTAGTTCCAGCTATCAGGAGGCTGAGAGAAGAGAATCACTTGAGCCCAAGAGTTTGAGGTTGCTGTGAGCTGTGATAACACAACACTCAACCAAGGTGAGACTCTGTCTCAAAAAAAAAAAAGGAAAAAAAATAAATGAATGAATCAAATAAAAATAAAAATAGAAAAAACTAGCCGGGCATTGTGAGGGGCACTTGTAGTCCCAGCTACCTGGGAGTCTGAGGCAGGAGAATCACTTGAAACTAAGAATTTGAGGTTACTGTGAGCTATGATGCCATGGCACTCTACCCAAGGTGATAGAATGAGACTCGATCTATGTCAAAATAATTAAATAATTTAAATCATGAAAAATAAAAATTTTAAAAATTAAAACACATACATTGATGTTTACAAAAGTCTCTACAAAAACTTAAGTAAATGTGGCTTCTTTTCCTCTGCTTCCTTGGTTCTTCCCACTTCTCAATATACTTCCCACAGGCGGCCTTTTTCCCTGCCTTTATGGGTAAGCCAGCATTTATACATCACAAACATTAGTCTTTGGTCAAAAGAAAGTGACATTTCAGTTCAGAAACCCCTTCCTACATCAGTGACCCATGATGGTACAAACTGGTCAGATTGACTCTTGCTTAATCTCAACACTCTGGGAGGCTGAGGTGGGCAGATCCTTTGAACTCAGGAGTTACAGACCAGCCTGAGCCAGAGCAAGACCCTGTCTCTAAAAAAATAGCAGGATGTTGTGGTGGGAGCTTGTAGTCCTAGCTACTCAGGAGGCTGAGGCAAGAGAATCACTTGACCCCAAGAGTTTGAGGTTGCTGTGAGCTATAATGCCACAGTACTCTACCGATGGTGACAAAATGACTCTATCTCTAAATAATAAATAAATAAATAAATAAATAATAGAAAAACTAGCCAACCATTGTGGGGGCACTTGTAGTCCCAGCTACTTGGGAGGCTGAGGCAGAAGAATTGCTTAAACCCAGGAGTTTAAGGTTACTGTGAGCTATGATGCCACAGCACTCTACCCAAAGTGATAGAGTGAAAATCTGTCTCAAAAAAAAAAAAAACTTTTACAAGAGAAAAGTTATTAGCTTTGAAATTTCTGCTTTTAATATGATGTAATATCTTACTATTCCATGGACCACCAGCAACAGCATCATCTAGAAACTCATTAATGCAGAAAAACAGGCCCTGCCTCAAATGAGCTGAGTAAGAAATCTACATTTTTAACAAGATCCCAGGTGATTTACATGCACACTAAAGTCTGAGAAGCACTGATCTGAAGGCATTTATGATAAAGAACACTAATTTTTTTAACATTGCATGGTAGTTTGATTTTAAAATCTTTTTAGAAATTGTTAAGCAGTTTATGGACTCCACCTTGAATGGTTTCTAGTTAGCAACTTTTTTTTCCAGTACACATTTTCGTGAGAAATCTATGTACAACTATATTAACTTCAACACTGGGAATTCCAGTACTGTATCCCAAAATCACACAGCCTTTGCTCATAAAATTGTATGTTGTATCATGGTGACATACAAACTAGCCTGACTCAAGTTACCAATAAGTCAGTTGTCCACTTGCCAGAAGTGTCTTAAAAATATATATATTATTATTATTCTGGCTGGGCACAGAGGTTCATGCCTGTTATCCCAGCACTCTGGGAGGCCAAGGTAGGTGGATTACTCGAGGCCAGGAGTTCAAGAACAGCCTGAACAATGGTAAGGACATGTTTTTAACAAAAACTAGAAAACTTAGCTGGGCATGGTGGTGCATGCCTGTAGTTCCAGCTACTTGGAGGTTGAGGCTTAAGCCCAGAAGCTTGAGGTTGCTGTGAGATTTGATGATATCACTACATTTGAGCTGGGTTGACAGAGCAAGAGCAAGAGAGAGACTCTGTCTCAAAAACAAAAACAAAAACAAAAAAACAGAAAAAAAATTTTTTAAGTTTCTATAGACTTCATTCTCAAATCAGCTGGGGGTTTTGCTGTGGGTTTTTGTCTGATTTTTTTTTCCCTTGACCATTGTCTCCCTCTCTCTTTCTCTCTCCCAACTTAATGGCAGATAAATAGAAGTTATCTGACCTGAGCGGGAAATTCACACTCTTTTAAAAAACCTTTCAAGAGATGTAGGGGCACAAGTGGTTTTTACTTACATGGATGAATTATGTACTGGTGAGGTCTGGCCTTTTAGGGTACCTGTCACTGAACAGTATCCATGGTACCTAATAGGTAATTTGTCTTTCTTACCCACTTCTACCCTACAGGAATTCACACTCTTAATCTTAGTTTTGCCACAAGGTCAAGAATTAATACATAGTACCAAAGGGCCTGTGTTTTTTGAGGGTTTTCTCAATCTATTTTCTGCATTTTGACTTTTCTAACTTTTTAATGCCCTTTTCTCACTCCTGTTTATTTCTACTTGCAAATTAGCTCATAGTAGCCAACATACACTATCACTCAGATCTCCCAACCATTTTTCCTAGAACTACAAGCTCCGCAGGCTTGGGTGATTCATCTTCCAAATTACAGCAGATGACATTTTTAGCAAATGTTTGCAGCAGCCCTATAGGGCTGTCCATCCTCCAAAATTTGATTTCCGGCCTCCTGCTGCCCAAACACAAACTCAATTAACACCAAGAATTTTAGTTGTGGAGTGTCCCACCTTCACTACTGCTATAACAAATAATTCTCACATCTCTTCAGCATGATACAACCAGGGTTTATCTCAGCCGAGTGCAGATCATGGGTGCTGCATGTGCAGGATCCAGGAATCCAACTGCCTGTGTAGTTACGGCTACATTGTCACTTGGACTCAGCTTTACAGTCCCCCATGGGAACGTCTGTATCTGGATGACAGATAAGGAAAAAAAGAACACAAAGGGTCTCGTGAGAGATTTGAAATAGAAAATCCTGGAAGTAGTTACAAGTCAGAACTCAGTCACCTGACCACACAAAACTACCAGGGAAACTGGAAAATGTAGATTAGTTACTTTCAGGAAGAGGAAGAAAACAAGAACTTCAAGTAGACGTAGAGGGATACATAAAAGCAAAGGGTGGTTCTGGCCTTCCAGGTCCTATCATTTGGATAAAATCCCTATTTATTTTACCAAATGGATTTATTTTGCTTGCCAAGTCCTAGCCCAATTTACTTTTGTGGTTAACCTTATATCTAAGACAACTTTTTTGAGTGTTTCATTTGTCCATACTGCTCTTGAAAGAAAGCATACAGTAGATGTTCACAGAAAGTACTTCTGGATCCAGAAAGATCTATACTAGTGACAGAAGAAGGCAGAGTTTGTTGGCATGTAGATACTACTTCCCCTCTCCTACCCAGGTATCTCTATGCCATGGTTGTGGGTACAGTTTTGCTTTAAAAAGGAGAAGAAAAGTTTGGGAGAAATTAGGATAAAAGACGGAAAGGCTTTGCTGCCCAGCTGTAGAGAGTGGTCAGTGCGCAGGCTCCAACTATGAGGCCATTCCTGGTCAGCTCATGTCTACAGCCACATACAGGCCCTGTACAGCCAGCTGAAGGAAGGGGGACACTTCATCTTAGCCACTGTATCATCAGGAGTGGCCTTGAATGTAGAGGTGCAAGAAATCCACCCTCTATGTAGAGCTTTAGGTGCTATGCCCATTTACTCACTTCGTGAGGAGAGAAAAGTGGCCTGAGATTATACATATACTCATAGGCAGTGGTGAAGTGTAGTACAAGCAAAAATATTAGCCTATTAAGTAGGGTCACCAGGGATCCTGCACATACAAGACCTGTCCTATATTTAATAATTTTGTTCTGCATCCTATACTAATGTGGTCAGGATAAACTAAATGCCTCGATTTCAGCTTTTTCTTTTTCAATAGATTATAAAAATTCAGTGGTGAGAACTACAGAGAGTACTAAAAAATGTATACACATTTTAAGAAAGGAAAAACTGTAGTAGAATTGTAACACTCCAGGTATATTTGACTTCCATAGTTACAAATGATACAAGATACACTATACAAGATAACAAATGTTATCAGGAGTATTACAATTTTCTTAAAATGTATATACATTTTTGCCACCCTCTGTATTTGTCATTGAGTGTCTTTTAATTTTTGTCTCCTTTTTTTTTGAGACAGAGTCCAGCTGTTGCCCAAGAGTGCTGTGGCATCAGCCTAGCTCACAGCAACCTCCAACTCCTAGGTTTAAGCAATCATCCTGCCTCAGCCTGCTGAGTAGTTGGGACTATAGGCATCTGCCATAACACCTGGCTAGTTTTTCTGTTTGTGGTAGAGACAGGGTCTTGCTTTTGCTTAGGCTGGTCTTAACTCCCGAGCTCAAGGGAGCTTTCAATCTCAGCCTCACAGAGTGCTAGGATTATAGGCATGGGCCATCATGCCTGGCCAGTGTCTTGTATTTTTGTTAATATATATATATAATTATATATATATTTTATATATAATGTGTATGTGTATATATATATAAAATGTGTATATATATATATATAATATGTATATATATATTTGTATATTTATTTGTATATGACAACTCTAAAAATAGAGAACAAGGAGATTTGGGGTATAGACATGTCAATGAACATAAAGGAATCAAGATCTTTGAGATGCCAAACATGTTTGAGAAGTTTATTCTTTTTCCCTTGGTATCAAATTTGAAATAACATTTTACCAGGTTCTCACAGCCTAACTTGCCTGTGATTTTTCTTTCATATCTGTGTACACTAGTGCTTTTCACACAGTTCTGAGGCACTTAAAGCATCGAGATTTTTCTTTTTTAAACACAGAAGTTGTCTTTCCAAGAAATGTGCTCCAAGTCCAATACAATGTGTGGAACATATTCCAACATTGTGACTCTTTGTGAAACCCTGAGTTAAAAATAAATCTTTCCTTGCTTGAAGGTCCAATTGTCCATCAGCTGAGTCTACCTAGTGTTATCATCTGAGTATTTGTGTTCCTCTAAAATTCATACGATGGAACATAATCACAAAGGTGATGGAATTAGGAGGTGGAGCCATTGGGAGGTGATTAGGTCATGAGGGCTGAGGCCTCACAATTGAGATTAGTGCCCTTATTAAAGTAGCCCCAGAGAGATTCCCTGCCCCTTCATCCATGTGAGGATGCAGTGAGAAGATACCATCTATGAACCAGAAGGAGGAACTTCACTGGACAGTGGATCTGCTGACACCTTCAGCTTCCCCACCAGAAAACTGTGAGAAATAAATTTCTCATGTTCAAAAGCCACCTGGCTTATAGTATTTTGTTATAGCAGCCCACATGGACTGAGACTCACAGATTACCTAAGAAGTTTCAGTTTATACATTGCCTTCTAGAATCACAATTTCTTTTTTTTTTTCTTTTTTTTTTTAAGCCTCCCAAGTAGCTGGGACTATAAGCATCCTCCACAATGTCCTGCTATTACTTTTTTTTTTTTTTTGAGACAGAGTCTCCCTATGTCACCGTCAGTAGAGTGCTATGGCATCACAGCTCACAGCAACCTCCAACTCTTGGACTTAAGCAATTCTCTTGCCCCAGCCCCCTGAGTAGCTGGGACTATAGGCGCCTGCCACAACGCCTGGCTATTTTTTTGTTGCAGTTGTCAATGTTTAATTGGCCCAGGCTGGTTTCTAACCCACCAGCCTGAGTGTATGTGTCCTACTCACGGAGCTACAGGCACCGCCCAAGAATCACAGTTCTTTTTAAAATGAAGTACAAGAGTTAAGTACTACTTAGTCTAATAATACCAAAATTTTAACATTTCATTTATTAATATTTATCTCCCATGCTCTGTTGAAATTTATCTAAAAGGCATGTGCTCATTCACTAGGGTTTGATTTTTGTTTGTTTGTTTGTTTTTGATGTAGGATCTTGCTTTGTTGCCCCAGCTAGAGTGCTGTGGCTTGATCCTAGCTCACTATAACCTCAAAGTCCTGGGCTCAAGCAGTCCTCCTGTCTCAGACTCCCAAGTAGCTAAGACTACAGGTATGCACCACCATGCCCCGCTAATTAAAAAAAAATGTTTTTTTTTTTTTTGAGACAGGATCTCACTATATTGCCCAGGTTGGTTTCAAACTCCTGGGCTCAACTGATCCTCACACCTCAGCCTCCGAAGTGCTAGGATTATAGGAAAAACCACAGTCCTCAGCCTGGTTTACCAGTTTTAATCAGCATGACTTCTACAATGAATTATGAAGTGATCACAGTCTCTGCAGACTAAATAGAGACACTGAACCAGAGAGTTGTGAAAATTTATTGTTGTACCTGCCAAAAAGAGCATTAGAAAAAATATCTAGCTGGTCTGGGTCCACTCCTGGCAGTTCTTGAGTGGCAAGGGAAAATGAAGAAAAAAAAATTTTTTTTAATCAGTAATCTAATCTTATATCTCAGAAGACTACAGAAAGAAGAGAAAAATAAGCCTAAAGCAAGCAGAAGAAATAATAAAAATGACAGAAGAAATCAAAGAATTTGAAAATTGGAAATAGTAGAGAAAAATAAACAAAACCTAACATTGGCTTTTTGAAAAGATCAAACCTCTAGCCAAGCTAAACAAGAAAAAAATTGGAGACAAAAATTACCAGTATCAGAAACAAAAGTGGAGAAACCTGATAAACACTAACTCAGCCAGGTGAGCAAGATCAACATTGACACTAATAAATCATGTTGATACTAGGGATCCTTGTATGTGATAAAGTGACTCTTTACACCTACACTTTCTTAAAATCCATAACATGATTCCAATCATGAGGAAAATAGACAAAATCCAATATAGAGGTGTCCTGCAAAGTAGTTGACCAGTACTCTTCAAAACTGTCAAGGTCAAAAGCAGAGGAAGTCTGAGAACCTGTCACAGTCGAAGAGAGGCCTAAGGAACCGTGACAACCAGAACAGAAGGAGGTATCCGGATGGGATTCTGAAAGAAAAAGACACTAAGTAAAAATTAAGGAATTCTGAGCACATTATGAACTGTTAATTAATAAAATATATCAGTACTAATTCATCAATAGGGGCAAATGCACCACACTAATGTAAAATGTCTCTGTTCTGTTTCCTCTGTGAATCTTAAACTGTTCTTTTAAAAAGTGTATTATTGGCAGCGTGTGATGGCTCACACCTCCCAGACAACTCTGGGAGGCCGAGGTGGGTGGACAGCTTGAGCTCAGGAGTTCGAGACCAGCCTGAGCAACAGCAAGACCCTGTCTCTATTAAAAATAGAAAAACTAGCCCAGGGTAACAGCACATGCCTGTAGTCCCAGTTACTTGGAGGCTGAAGCAAAGGGTTGTTCAAGCCCAAGAGTTTGGGGTTGCCGTGAGCTACTGCAGTTTATCACTTGCCATGGCACTCTACCCAGGACAACAGAGTGAGACTCTGTCTCAAAAAAAAAAAAAAGGAAAATGTATTATTAAAACCAAGATGGCAGGCTCAGCACCTGTACCACAGTGGTTACCATGACAACCACATACACCGAGGCTGGCAGGTTCAGCCAGCCAGCTAAACAGCAATGACAACTACAACAAAAAATAGCTGGGCATTATGGTAGGCACGTGTAGTCCCAGCTACTGGAAAGGTTGAGGCAAGAGAAATTGCTTAAGCCCCAGAGTTGGAGGTTGCTGTGATCTGTGATGGCACAGCACTCTACCGAGGGTGAGGACGACATAGTGAGACTATTTAAAAAACAAAACAAAACAAACAACAACAACAAAAAAAACAAGATGGGAGAAACTGTTCTAATTTAAAGGAGACTTAAGAGACTAAAAAAAAAAAAAAAATGCAATTGTGACCATTGATTGGATTCTGGATTTTTAGAAAGTCAACTACAATAAACATTTTAGGAACAAATGGGGAGAATTGAATATGAATTAAATACTGAATAATTCCATAGAATTTCTTTAAATGAATTATTAAATTTCTTGGATGTGACAATGTTACCGTTATGAAGGAGAATTTCTTTGTCCTTATAATACATTTTGAAATATTCAGGCATGGAATATGAAATCTGCAACTTAATTTCATGTGGCTAAGCGAATATAAGTAGATAAATAGACACAATTATAAGAAAATAATAATAATAGTCACTTGCAATAATGACTAAAGAATATGTAGGTAATCATTTTGCTATTCTTTTAGCATTTCTGATTTTTTTTAATTTTTATTTTTTTATGTCTTATTATTTTTGAGACAGACTCTCACTCTGTTGCCCTGGGTAGAGTGCTGTGGTGTCATAGCTCACAGAAACCTCAAACTCTTGGGCTCAAGCGATTGTCTTGCCTCAGCCTCCTGAGTAACTGGGACTATAGGCACCTCTACCACGCCCAGCCAGTTTTTTCGATTTTTTCTTTTAGTAGAGATGGGGGGGCGGGGGGCACTAGTTTATAACTCCCGAGCTGAGGAAATCCACCCACCTCAGCCTCCTAGAGTACTGGGATTATAGGCGTGAGCCACTCAGCGGCTAGGGCATTGGCCACATACACCAGGGCTGGTGGGTTCACACCAGGCCCAGGCCTGACAAACAACTACAACAAAAAAGTAGCTGGGCGTTGTGGCAGACACCTGAAGTCCCCATAGATGGAGGGAAAAAATAAGAATCTTCTTGTTGTTGTTTTTGAGAAGCATAATTTTATATTAAATGTGCTTAAGAGTTAAAAAAAAAAACAAAAAAAAAACACAAAAACTTACCTGTTTTGTTTTCCTCAAGATAAAGGACATTTGGATGCTGATGGAGGCCCAGTTTACAGGTCTCTAGAGTAAAATTTCTTTCAGTCACCAATCATTGAGTAAAACATCTAAGAAGCTGCCATGTGGCTGGGGGGGTCTTAGTGAAATTGCTGAATGCTGTAGACTGTCCACATTCACGAATGGTCGAATACCATTTCATCCCTTGTCAGTTTTTAGGACTTAGTCACAACACTGTTAATACAGTAGCAAGAGAAGGGCGTTATGCCCTTGAGTCGCTTGCTTATGAGGGTGCAGTGGTCAGCTCATGCTTGTTGAAGAGGGTCAAGGGCTAAAAGTTCTTCATGCTTACCTCCAACAGTGAACACCCCCAGAATGCTCTGCTGTGGACCAGGCAGAGTTCTGAGCTTCTTCCATGTATTAACTTACTTAATCCTCATTAACAGCCCCATGAAAGAGATAACAGCCCCTTCACAGATGAAGAAAGTGAGGTACAAAGAGATCATGTAACTAGTCCTATGTCATGCCCTAACAATTAGTAGAGCTTGAATTCTAATCTAGCAATCTGGCTACAGAGGCTAATGACTATCTCCTATTGAAACGAGTACCTGGCCTTATTTGTGGTTATGTAGTCTATATGATATTCGCATGCTTTTTTTTTTTTTTTCTTTGAGGCTGGGTCTCATTCTGTGGCCTGAGCTAGAGTGCCATCGCATCATCATAGCATATCGCAACCTCAGACTTCTGGGCTAAAGTGATTCTTCTATCTTCCAGCCTTCTGAGTAGCTGGGACTAAAGTGTGCACCACTACAACCTGGCTAATTTGTCTTTTTTTTTTTTTTTTTTGTAGAGATGAGGTCTCTCTCTTGCTCAGGCTGATCTTGAACTCCTGATCTCTAGCAGTTCTCACAGCTTGGCCTCCTAAAGTGCTAGGCTTACAGGCATGAGCCACCACCTGCCCCATATTCTTTTTGACACAGTTCTAGTTCTCAAAATTTGGTCGCAGGCATTCTCCCCAGCAACATGCAGATGTCACCAGGTAGGGAACGTTCTCATTTTAAGACAAAGAGACTTATATCAAATCCCACCTATCATTATCCACCAACCCTCAGAATGATATTTGTTACAAACTCCAGAACCAAACTTTGCTAGCTTTATACTCACTTGATGTGAGGCATTCCAAACATCTTCCTACTTACCCACTTGTAGTATATTGTTTGCAGAAATGGCCACAATTTCCCAATCCTTCCCTCATTTCTCTTAACAAAGAAAGAATCTGAAAATTTCACATTTTATCATAGGGAAGTTCTTCAAGAACCTTCAGTCTCCTTGTAAGCATTTCCATTACATCACTTTTGCAACGTGACTTTGCATCTCTCCTCATTGAGGGGTAAAGTCTGTTTCTGCACCTTGCGTCTGGGCTGGTCTTATTGGCCAAGAGAATTTGACAGAAGTGGTGGTGTTTCGGTTCTGGGCTGAGGTTTTACACTCTACTCTCTAGCTCTGTCAAGCCCTTTCAACCATTATGAGAACAAACCAGGGCCAGTGTGCTGGAGGATGAGACCACCTAGTCCAGCACCAACCCTGTCGGCACAGTCACCCCAGCCAGACCCCAGATATGTGATAGAGCCAGCCAGGACCAACAAAGCCAACCCACAGCTGACAACAGACTCATGAGAAAGCCTGCCTGAGCTCTAAAGAACTGCCCAACTGAGCCCAGCTAACTCTCTCACTCGCAGAACCAAGAACTAAATAAATGGTTGTTTTCTTGTCACTCAATTCCGAAGTGGTTGGTTACTCATCAAAAGTTAACTGACACTCTGGCTCTCTTACTGGCTTGTCCAAAACCTTGGCATGTCCCTGAGTTTATCAGCTCCCTCAAGACCTCTCAACTAGGAGAGTCTGAAATGATGCAGATTTACCAAGTGTTAGGTAACCAAAGGCCCATCCTACAGAAAGCATCTTTGCTACTTCATCAATATTTGAAAACCATACCACTTATCATTAATTTTTCTTGAAGAAAAATGGATTTGCTGTGCAGAAGTCCAAGCAGATAATGCTCTTTAATCCCAGCAGTGAAATGTAAACATTTCTAAATAACCTGATTTCCTCCATGGAAAGCCCTTTCTTCCTGTTCATTAGCTGTAACTAAGAACTAACTGGACAAAGGCTGTGTAAGCAGAGCACTTGTTCCTCTCTCTGATCCCCAGGGTCACAGCTAATTGGGAGAAAATGGAAGTTATGGGATCACCGACCATGGCTATTAGCAGCCTTTCAGTTGAGGGCTGTATCAACTTCTTTCACAATTTTGCAAAACAGCGAGAACAGACTGTTCTTCAGATGCAGCTAATCTTCAGCATTACTGGCAACATAAAATTCTAGTGGTGAGGTTTTAGATTGTCCTGCAAAAGCCAGCCCCTCGTATTATTTACTCTTTGCTATGAAAGTTTCTGTGTGGGTGTATCTCAAAAAAGATGTCTTCCAATTTGTATGTTCTTTGGAGCTGCAGTGTACAGATACCATTTTTACTGCACTTGGTTTAATCCTTTTATAAGAATTCTTTATATATTAGGGAAATGATTTTTTTTTTTTGGCCTTTAAGTTCTAAGCAGTTTTTTTCCTGTTCTCTTTTGTTTTTGCTAATGGTGGTATTTGCTACGAAGATATTAAAATTTTTATATAGTCCTATGTGTCAACTTCTTCCTTAAGATTTTTAGATTTTGTGTCATAGTTTAAAAAAGTCTTCTCTCTGAGTTTCTAAAATTATTCTCCCTTATTTTCTTCTGGTATTTATTGCTTTTTCTCTTTATCTTTTTAAACATTTTTGGGGAAAAAAAAAATCCCTGCACCACTTGGAATATTTCTTGGTATGAAGTTTTTCAGATGGTTAATGGTTGAGACCCAAACGATTTTTTAAATTTCAGATTAATATGAGGGTACAAACAATTAGGTTATAATGTTTGCACTTGTTAGGTAAAATCCCTGTTACAGTTGTGTCCTGCACCCAGGAGGTGTGCCATATACCCTTAAATTGTGCCCATTAGGTGGGAGCACACCAATCTCCCTCCTCTCTCCCCCTTTTCACCCCCTTTTCACCTCCCTCTAACTTGAATTGAATTGACTTTTTGTCTTATGTGGGCATGTATTAGATTGTCTCCTGGCTTCATATTAATATTGAGTGCATTGAATACTTGCTTTTCCATTTTTGTGATATTTTACTAAGAAGAATATGTTTTAGGCTGGGCAAGGTGGCTCACACCTGTAATCCTAACACTCTGGGAGGCCAAGGTGGGTGGATCACCTGAATTTATGAGTTCTAGACCAGCCTGAGCCAGAGCAAAACCCCCGTCTCTATTTGTGGCAGGAGCCTGTAGTCCCACCTATTTGGGAGGCTGAGGCATGAGAATTACTTGAGCCCAAGAGTTCAAGGTTGCTGTGAAGTGTGACACCATGGCACTCTACCAAGAGTGACAAAGTAAAACTCTGTCTCAAAAAATAAATAAATAAATAAATAAATAAATAAATAAATAAATAAAAGAACATGTTTCAACTCCATCCAGGTTAATACAAAAGATGTAAATTCTCCATCCTTCTTATGGCTGAATAGTATTCCATGGTATACATATACTACAGTTTATTAATCCATTCCTGGGTGATGGGCACTTAGGTTCTTTCCACATCTTGGCAACTGTAAATTGAGCTATGATAAACAATCTAATGCAAATGTTCTTATAATAAAAAAATTTTTTTTCTTCTGAGTAAATGCCTAGTAAAGGAATTGTGGGATCAAATGGAAGGTCTATTTTGAGATCTTGAGGATTCTCCATACTTCTTTCCAAAGAGACCGTATTAGTTTGCAGTCCCACCAGCAGTTTAAAAGTGTTCCCTTCTCTCCACAACCATGCCAACATCTGCAGCTTTGGGACTCTGTAATGTGGGCCATTCTCACTGGACTCAGGGTGGTTTTGATTTGCATTTCTCTGATGATTATGGAAGATGAGCATTTTTTTATATGTTTGTTAGCCACAACCATTTATTGAAGAATCTTTCCTCCTACTGATTTGAGATGCCAAGGTTTTATTGCATAATAACTTTATTGCAGTTATTAATAGCACAATAAATTTGTATATGCATAGAAATCTGTTCCTAGATGTTTCATTCTCTTTCCTTACTCATATATTTATTCAACAATATATAATCCTGGCCAGGAACTATGGCTCACACCTGTAATCCTAGCACTCTTGGAGACGAGTCAGGTGGATTGTGTGAGCTCAGGAGTTCGAGACCAGCCTAAGCAAGAGTGAAACCTTGTCTCTAAAAAAAAAAAAAAAATAGCCAGGCATTGTGGCAGGCACCTGTAGTCCTAGCATTTTGGGAGGCTGAGGCAAGAGAATCGCTTGAGCCCAAGAGTTTGAGGTTGCTGTGAGCTATGATGCCATAGCACTCTACCAAGATTGACAAAGTAAGACTCTACAGGGACTATAGATACAAGCCACACACTCCTTTATTATTTTTATTAATAAATTACATTAAATATTTAGGTTTTAAATATCTTAATTGGAAGAATTTTATTTCTTGTTTCAGTTTGCTTGTTTACTTCCCCATATTAATCTTAATATTAGTTTGTTCAGTTAAAAATATTCTCAGCCGGGCATGGTGACATGTGTCTGTAATTTTAGCTACTTAGGAAGCTGAGGTGGGAGAATCTCTTGAGCCCAGGAGTATGAGACTGCAGTGAAGTATGATGGCACCACTGTGTTCCAGCCTGGCTGACACAGCAAGATGCCATCTCTTTAAAAAAAACAAAAAACAAAAAAAACTCTGGGGCAGCGCCTGTGGCTCAAAGGAGTAGGGGCTGGCCCCATATGCCGGAGGTGGTGGGTTCAAACCTAGCCCCACCAAACTGCAAAAAAAAAAAAAAAATCCTGTTAGTATGTGTATTAGAATCATCTTAAAATTATTGGTTAGCTCAGGAAAACTACCATTATTATAATCTTCAATGTACTTCTGTGTTTATCTTGAGAATTTAAATTTTTTCCTGACAGAATTTTTTGTTTGTTTTTCAAGACAGAATTTCACTTTGTCACCCTTGGTGAGTGCCATCGCATCATACCTCTCAGCAACCTCAGACTCTTGAGTTCAAGCAATCCTTTTGCCTCAGCCTTCCAAGTAGCTGGGACTACAGGTACAAGCCACAATACCGGTCATTTTTAGAGAGGGGGTCTAGCTCTTGCTCAGGCTGGTCTCAAACTCCTGAGCTCAGGCAATTCACCTGCCTCAGCCTCCACCAGTGCTAAGATTACAGGTGTGAGCCACTGCACCCAGCCTCTGGCATGATTTTTTATATAGTACTTCATATGAGGTTAGTTAAGTACTATATTTTATCTTTTTTAAATCCTATCATAAACTTATTCTTTTCTTCCATTATACTTTCAAGCCTGTTTGTTTATATTAAAATACTGATTTATGAATATTCACTGCATATGCCACTCTGAATTACTGAAATCTTAATCACCATGCAATTTCCAAGGATATGAACTTCTACTCTATAAACAACCATCATTTAACTTCTCTTTTCTCATTTTTATATCTTTAATTTCTTTTTTCTGATCTAATTGTATTGTTCAGAGCTATCAAAAAACTATTAAGTGATAATGATGAGCATGATTGTGTTAGTTAACATGTCCATAAGTTCTTCAGCCCTCCTCCTGCCAAAAGATGGAGGCTAATTCCCATCCTCTTGAATGAAGACAGGACTTCACTTCTATTAAATGGAAATAAAGGGGAAAAGATGGTGTGTGACTGGAAACCAGATCATAAAAGGTGCTGCTGTTCTTTTCTCTGTCTTGGTCTACTTTTTCTGGGGGAATACCAGTCACCATATTTTGGGGACACTCAAGTAGCACTGCAGCCCCATGTTGAGACACTGGGACCTCTGGTCAACAGTCACACAAGTGAGGGTAGAAGTGGACCCTCCTCCCCCTGGCAAGCGTTCAGATGACTGCAGCTGACATTTTGACTGTGAACTCAAGAGTGAACTCTGAGCCAGAACAAGCCAGACTGACAGAAACCGTGAGATAAAATCAATTGTATTTCTACATGTTAGCCAAAGAATTGGAAATTCAAATAAAAATACCATTTATAATAGCATAAAAACATGAAATATTTAATAATAAATGTATCAAGGGCAGCGACTGTGGCTCAAGGAGTAGGGCGCCAGCCCCATATACCGGGAGTGGTGGGTTCAAACCCGGCCCCAGCCAAAACTGAAAAATAAATAAATAAATAAATAAATAAAAATTAAAAAACTCTAAACTTGTTAAAAAAAAATTAATGTATCATAAGTTGTGTAAAACCTATACATGGACAACCACAAAACATTGCTAAGAGAAATGAAAGAAGATCTAAGAAAGGATTAGATATGCCATGTTCATGGAGTGGAGGACTCATTATTAGTAAAATGTCAGTTCCCTCAAACTGATCTAAAATTCCAGCAGATTTTTTTGGTAGTAATTTAGCTGATTATAAAATGCACATGTGTGTGCAAAGAACCTAGAATAACTGTGAATATTATAGTTATTTTACGATTGACTTAAATATACAGCAATTAACCCAATATGGTATTGGTGTAAGGAAAAACAAAAAGATCAATGGGATCCAGTAAAGAGACCAGAAATAGGCCCAGCTGGTGGCTCACGCCTGTAATTCTCACACTCTGGGATGTGGAGGTGAGTGCTACTTGAGCTCAGGAGTTTGAGACCAGCCTGAGCAAGAATGAGATGTCATTTCTACTATAAATAGAAAAATTAGCCAGGCGTTGTGGTGGGTGCCTGCAGTCCCAGCTACTTGGGAGGCTAAGGCAGGAGGATCACCTGAACCTAGGAGTTTGAGGTTTGTGTGAGCTAAGCTGATGCCATGGCACTCTACCGAGGGCAACAGAGTGAGACTCTGTCTCCAAAAAAAGAGAGCGAGACCAGAAATAGCCCCAAACATATATGGCCAAATGTTTTTCCACTTATTGATGGAAGTAATTCAATCTCTTTAGCAAATGGTACTAGAGCAACTGAATGTCCATTAGGAAAAAAAAATCATCTCCTTACCTCCCACCACAAAGAATTTTTTTTGGAGACAAGGTATAGCCCAATCTGGTGTGCAGTGGTGTCAGTCTAACTCACTGCAACCTCCACCTCCCAGACTCAAGAGATCCTCTTGCCTCAGCCTCCTGAGTAGTTAGGATTACAGGCACACTTCACCATGCCTGCCTTTTTTTTTTTTTTTTTTTTTTTCTTTTAATTTTCTGTAGAGACAAGGTCTTGCTATGTTGCCTAGGCTGGTCTCAAACTCCTGACCTCAAGAGACCTTCCTGCCTCAGCCTTCCAAAGCACTGAGATTACAGCACTGAGCCACTGCCTGACATCTTAAATAAAATATTTTGGGGGGACATGTTTTTCTTATTGTTCTTTGTTCTCTTTTCTGTCAGTTTGAAAAATTATACCTCCTTTTCCAATTTTGTTAAGTTATTATTCTAGAAAATACAATGCATATCCTTGTCTTACCAAAACCTAATATTAAACTTTATTTTCATCCTCTTTTCTAAATGTGTTAGAACCACTCCAGGGGTCCTCAAACTGCAGCCCCCGGTCTACATGAGGTGGTGTGATTGTATTTGTTCCCGTTTTGTTTTTTTACTTCAAAATAAGATATGTGCAGTGTGCAGAGGAATTTGTTCATAGTTTTTTGTTTTTTTTTTTAAACTATAGTCTGGCCCTCCAACAGTCTGAGGGATAGTGAACTGGCCCCCTATTTAAAGAGTTTGAGGACCCCTGCGACGTGACTAAACACTCTGACTCCATTTAATACTCTTGAAGTTATTTTGTCTTTCGTTTTTGGTTTTTTAGCTATATTTGTTGTGGTGGTGGCAGTTTTTATACATGGCCCCAGGCTGGGCACCCGTGGCTCCGTGGGTAGGGCATTGGCCACATACACCCAGGCTGGCAGGTTCAAAACCAGCCGGGGCCTGCTAAAACAATGACAACTGCAGCAAAAAAAAAAAAAAAAAAAAAAAAAAAGCGAGGCATTGTGGAAGGCACCTGTAGTCCCAGCTACTTGGGAAGCTGAAGCAAGAGAATCACTTAAGCCAAAGAGTTTGAGGTTGCTGTGAGCTGTGATGCCACAGCACTATACTGAGGCCAACATAGTGAGACTCTGTCTCTAAAAAAAAAAAAAAGAAGAAGAAAAGAAAAGAAGATTTGCTGCTTCCACTTCCTGTCTCTCTTTGAACTTAGTAGCCACACTTTGAGGAAGCCGAGGTCACATGACATGCATAGGCCACATCAAGGTGTTTTAGCTGAAGTGCAGGCTGACCACTGGCATCAAACACTAGACGCATGGCTTCAGAGGCTTTGCAATGACTGCAGTCCCAGACACTGTCCAGCTCAACTGCAATTGCGTGAGACACCTGGAGTGAGATTTGCTCAACTGATCCCAGTGAACCCCTAGAACCATAAAAAATAACAGTAATGCTATCAATATTATTTTCATCCCCCCAATTTTAGAGTGATGTGCTATATAATAGTAGATAAGAGCAACAGATTTTGATGCCTGAAATTAAGGTGTTGACATAACAAAAACTTAAAACTTGTGGCTTTGACTTTGGGACCAGGTAGTGGAAGCTGGAAAGGCTTCAAACAGTGTTTACTATTATAAAAACCTAAAATGCATTTAGGAGAATGTAGTGGAAGTCCAGAAGAGAGAGTGAGGACTGTGAGTTTGGGGCTTAAAGGAAATAAGGAAAGTATTCCTAGAAAATGGAGGAAAGGTAATCTTTGGAGAGTTTTGAAACACTCTGTTAATGTGCAAAAGAGGATATGGACCTAAAGAAGTCAATGTTCTGGCTCAGAAGAATTTTCAAAGTTCCATCTGGTTTCTTCCTACTTTCCTATGATGCAATGTGAGAGATGAGCTAGAAAACGTAAAGGAGCCAGGACTTGATGGGTTTTAATAAACTGTTTCTCATTTCCTCTCCAGATGACAAATATTTTCAGATTAACATATGGCTCCATTGACCAACTTATACAAAAAACAAGACAGGGAAAGAAGCAAGGGAGGGAAGGAGAAAAGGAAAGAAGGAAGGAAGGAAGGAAGGAAGGAAGGAAGGAAGGAAGGAAGGAAGGAAGGAAGGAAGGAAGGAAGGAGAGGGAGGGAGGGACTGGCTTCCAGCAAAGATCAAATCAGGATTGTAGCTCACACCTGTAACCCTAGCACTTTGGGAGGCCAAGTTGGGAAGATTGCTTGAGACCAGCTTGAGCAAGAGCAAGTCCCCATCTCTACCAAAAATGGAAAAATTAGCTGGGCATGGTGGCCCATGCCTGCAGTCCCAGCTACTCAAGAGGTTTATACAGGAGCATCACTTGAGCCTGGGTGTTCAAGGTAGAAGGGAGCTAGATTGCATCACTGCACTCTAGCCAGGATGACAGAGCAAGACTCTGTCCCTCCCAAAATAAAAATCTGGGTGGGACTGTAAAATCTACTGTTTAAGACTTCAGGCAGGGGCTCATGCCTGTAATCTCAGTGCTCTGGAAGGCTGAGGCAGGAAGATCTCTTGAGGCCAAGAGTTTAAGACCAGTCTGAGCAAAATAGGGAGAACCTGTCTCTACAAAAAAATTTAAAAAGCAGCCAGGCTTGGTGATGTGCACCTGTATTCCTAGCTACTGGGGAGGCTAAGGCAGGAGGATCATTTGAGCCCTGCAGTTCAAGGCTGCAATGAGCTACGAGCTTGCCAAAGGAGATCCCGTCTCCTTTGATTTTGCAAGATCAAAATCCTAAATGCTTTTTGACCTAGGATGAATCTTGGGATTTTCCAGTTTGGCCCTGGCGTGCCTCAAAGAATGTATCTCTCATCTTGTGGAGATATAAATGATTAGACTTATTTGGTAAGTTATATGAGAGACATTGTGAAATGATAAGTGATAATAGATCTTTCACTTACATGCATAGGTATGTTATTGATGTAAATATTTCAAATTATATAAATTCATAGAATCTAATGTCATTTGTCACAATTTAATTACATGTTAAGCAAGTGAATGGGATGAGGTGGTTTTTGTAGAATCTATCTTCTGGTGTGATAGAAATGCTTTGGTATGAGTTAGGTGTGCAATATTGTGAACATACCAAAACAACTGATTCATGTATTTTAAAATGGTTAAAATGTTAAAGCTACAGTGTGTAAATTTTATCTCAATAAATAAAACACTGGCTATATCAACAGGTATTGTATATTTCTGTGAGAAAATTTTAGCCCTTCTTTGGCCCATTCTTTCCTTTTATGTCTTCACTAGAATTTCTCATTCCAAACTGTTAAAGATACAATTTATGGATACATTCTTATTTACACAACATAAATCTTTACTGCTTTATTTGTTTATCTTTTTTCTACATACCAGTATAACCTTCTGGGTTTATCTTATTATTGAATTACTTCCTCTCAGTATTCAAAAATAAATTTTTTTTTTTTTTTTTTGAGACAAAGTCTCACTATGTTGCCCTCGGTAGACTGCCATGGCATCACAGCTCACAGCAATCTCAAACTCTTGGATTTAAGCGATTCTCTTGCTTCAGGCTCCAAAGTAGCTGGGACTACAGGTGCCTGCCATAATGCCGGGCTATTTTTTGGTTGCTGTTGTTGTTTGGCAGACCCTGGCGGGCTTGAACCCACCAGCCTTGGTGTATGTGGCTGGTGCCCTACTCACTGAGCTTAGGGTGCCGAGCTCAAAAATCTTTTTTGATAAAACTTTTGCTGCTTTGCGTGCCTTAGATAAATAAGAGTTAATCGGAAAGATTTGGGTTAAAGGTTCTCCTTCAGTATTTTGAGTTACTCTCTTACTTTTGAACATTCAGTGTTGCAATTGAGCAATCTGATTTAAGTTGTTCAGCGTTCCTTTAGAGGTGATCTGGTTTCTCTTTGGGTTGGGAGGTCTTTTTTCCCACAGCTAGGATCTTATCTCACTCTAGCTCTGTTGCTCAGGCTGGAGTGCAGTGGCTAGACCATAGCTTGGACTCCTGGGCTCAAACAATCCTCCAGCTTCAGCCTTCCCAAGTAGGACTACAGGCATTCACCACCATGCTATTTTCTTTTCTTTCTCTCTCCCTCTATGCCTTTTTTTTTTGCAGTTTTTGGCGGGGGCTGGGTTTGAACACACCACTTCCAGTATATGGGGCCAGTGCCCTACTCCTTTGAGCCACAGGCGCCGCCCTCTTTTTTCTTTCTTTCTTTTTTTTTTTTTTTTAAAGACAAAGTCTTTTTATGTTGCCCAGGCTGGTTTCAAACTTTTGGCCTCAAGTGATCTCCTGCCAAAGTGCCAGGGTTACAGGTATGAGCCACCTACTCAGCCAGTCTCTTTGTAGGTTTTCAAGGAAATTTTGTCTTTAATGTTGCATTAGAGCCCGTCCTGCCTTTGATTTATCCTATTAGGCATTTTGAAAGCCCTTTTCCTTCACAGCTTTTTTTCCTTTTCTTTTAACCCTGGGAAATTCTAAGTCATGATTTCTTCAAATATTTCCCATCCTTCCTTTACATTTCGCTCTCTTTTGAGACTACTATTTATGGTCTTATAACACTTCTATTTTTATCCTTCATAACTTTTTTTTCTAGGAGAGTTCTTTAACCTAATTCTTGAACTGTATGAATTTTGTAAGCAACTAACCTATTTATTTCAATTACCATACTTACTTCAATTATTTCTTGGTTTCATTAATGTGGCCTATTTAGTATAAATATTTTGAGTTTTGTCCCACTCCTCTAGGTTGATTAAACTCAGATATTTCTATTTTACCCTGTGAACTCATATAACTTTAGTGTTAGGAGCTATCCAGGGTAGTCCTGTATTCCATGAGAGAAGCACTAACATCTAAGCTCCCTTCGTGCCCCTCCTTCAGGCCATTGTGTTACCAGTCCCTCAGGGAATCTCCCTTCTGGCCTTTCTTTTAAGAACTGTCTCCCTCAGGTACAGAAGAGCAGGAGGTGTTGTGGAAGGGGGAAATGCTACGAGGCTGATATTTGCTGTATCTGCTCTTCAGCCTACAGCTAGTAGGCTGGGTATGGTGGCTCATGCCTGTAATCCTACCACTCTGGGAGGCCGAGGCAGGTGGATTGCCTGAGCTCGCAGATTTGACCAGTGTGAGCCAGAGCGAGACCTCACCTCTAAAAATAGCTTAGCGCTGTGGCCGGCACCTATAGTCCCAGCTACTTGGGAGGCTGAGGCAAGAGAATCACTTAAGCCCAAGAGTTGGAGGTTGCTGTGAGCTGTGACGCTACAGCACTCTACCCAGGGTGACAAAGTAAGACTCTGTCTCAAAAAACAAAAACAAAAAACAAGCTATAGCTATTACCAGCATTGAGTTCATATTTCCAGAGAAATATGAAAGGAAGAAAAAAACCCCCACAGCTGGACCACCTCTGTTCAAGCCCTTCCTAGTATGTGGTACGTAGGCCTCTTTTGTTCTAGGCTGTTATTCACCAAACCTGAGTGACCTTTGACAGCCTCAGGGGTATTTCATAGTCCCCCTTCCATCCCACTCCCACATTAGTTTCTCTGATTCCTCCATCTTTTTTCAGCCACTGTGCTATCTACAGAGTTGAAATCTAGGAAATAGCCTGTATTATTTTTCCAACTTCCCAGGGAGAGATTACTGATACCTTATTAACACATTAACTGCCATGTGAATTGTATTTAACTTAACACTAGTTTTGAGCCCTTAGCCTTATGAAGCATATATAACTCACATGTCTTTTGATCTAATAAAACACCATAAGCCCCAAGGAAAAAATTTTTTTTCTAGTGTGGCAGTCAATGTGTTAAACTTCTGAGGCTCTGTTTCTAAGTGTGTGCTTGACTAGGTACTTCATTAGTCATTAGAGCACAGCCTGATTTAAAAAAATGATGGTAGTTTGTACTAAAACCTCACTTCACAGATCAATAAAGGGATTCAAGGTGAAAACTGGGGTAAAGGCCTAAAACTCTGGGAAGGCACAGGCTTAGCTAAAAATAATGATAATAATTAGTCACAGTCTTCTCATTTGCTTGATAATAATTATCACTGGTCCCTTGTTTGCCTCTCTGTAATTGCTACTCCGGAGTCACACAGCTCATAAAGGTTCTTAACTTTCTCTTTAGATAACAACACCCTTGTAAAAACTAAGGGTAGTTTCTGAGATATCGTCCAGGCCCTGCGTTCTGGTGAAATGGACGACCCCCACCCAGACCAGTGGCTCAGCTGACAGTGCAGCCTCCACCCCAAGAACCAACTCAGCAAAGAAGACAATTTCCACACCCCCATAGTCATGTCGTAAACCCATCCAATTAATAAGACCAATTGCCTTTTGTCACCACACTGTCCTTAAAAATCCTTTCTCCCAAATTTTCAGGGAGATGGATATGAACAATTCTTCCCATCTCCTTGCCTGGTGCCTGTGTTATTAAACGCTGTCTCTGCTGTAACCCCTGCTATCTCAGTGTTATTTATTGGCTTCTTGAGCAGCTGGCAAATGAACCTGGTCAGTGGTAACAGTACTATTACACCCTTGCCAAAAAGAATAAGAGAAGCATCTCCGTTATATATCTTTAAAATTTCCATCGATTAATAAATCTGGCAGATATGGTTATGGAAATGAGACAAACCTGTTGTCCACAGAATGAATATGTATCTGAGACCCTCCCTTCTAGACAGTCCTGTAATGTTTCTGTTGACTACCTGACTGTGCAGGTTTATTTGTAATAGTCAGTGGCCCCATGAACAAATAACCCCTGTATGTTTTTTGTAATCCTCTCCATAACAACTTGACCTTTTATTTCTCAGTAACGTTGGATTTTCTGCAAGGCAAAGAAGCTGAGATGCTGAGGGCCCCTGACCAGAATTCCTCATGCCAAGATTCACCATCACCTCCCGCAACTTGTCACCAAGGCATGTAGTCCCTTGTCGGTTTCAGCAAGACTTGCTCCAGGCATATGGCCCCTACTTTAACATCCTACGACACCCATTAGTCCAGGAGTGGATGCCACAATGATTTAATGGAGCTTCCGGAACTGATGACCTATGTCTTGACTTGGAATCACAGAAATGTGTTAGTCAAAAAGCCCTGGCTCAGCCACTCACTGTGTGTCCTTGAGCCTATCTTTTCACATGTTTGCACCTAAGTGTCCTCATCTGTAAAATGTTCTTTTGTATCTACTTCGGTAGCTGTATCAAGTTGAATGTTTGCAAGAATGTTTCATGAAAAGAAAAACATTCTGCAAGTTAATACTTAAATCACAGAGGCACATGAGTATTTCTTCTGGCTGCAGGGCATTGTTTTACTAGGCTGACATCTGGGTTTAATCTATCTGTTTTTACACTTAAACTGGAGAGTTGGGGAGGTGAAGGGGGGCAGTGCTCAGCATCTGGGCCTTATTCTGAAGAAATGGGCTCCATCCAGGGGGAAGCCATGAGGTCATAGCTCCCTTCAAGTAGGGATTCCGCCCGCCTGACACTAGCAGCCAAATCTCAGGAGCTCTGATCCGCCTGCCGGTCCTGTATGTCTCCCTCCTAGTGAGGGTTTTCGGTCCTTCAACCCCAATAGCATATGCCAAGCTGAAAAGCTGAAGGAGACTCTTCGAAGAGACTAGCTGTTCCTGTAGAGCGTCCTAATGGTTCAGAACTTTAAGGTCAAGAGCTTGGCTGCCATTTCCGAGACATCTACCTTAACTGAGGATCGCCATACTGCTTGTAGCAATACAGCTGTCGGGGAAGACCATCCAGAACTCTACCTCGAGAGCGTTGATTGGTTTATTCTTATGCCAATCAAGGTTTTCTGCACAACTGTTCTTTCTGGTCTCAGATAGTGTGCGAACCGCTCTCTCCCTCCATAGCGAGGGCGAAAGGCAGAGAATACCAGGAAATACCACACAGTGGCAAAGCATCTCCGGAAGTGACGTTTTGGGCTGCTTCCTTCAGTACAATCCAATGACCTCTTTCTTTTGGCAGCTAATTCACTCCTCGAGCCCGCCCAAGGTGAAAGAACATTTTGATTGGTTGTTTAGTCCGGGCCACAGAGACTCACGGGAGCTTCTTCCAAGCATTTGCCTTGATTGCCCAGTTCGCCTGTCAATCTTACCGCTCTTTTGGAGTGGGAGGGAACTGGCAATCCTTTTGGTACCGTCTCATCCTGGGCTGAAGTGCTGGAGGCCTCGAAGCCGCAGAGGCTGAGAACTTGCTTCGTGGGCGGGGCCACACTGCACGGCCGAGACAGTTTCTCGGCCGTGAGGCTCGGGGAGTGGTCCGAAGCGCCGGGCTGTACGAGGCGGGTGGGGGCGTAGGGCGAACGTGGGGGCGGGACCGGGGCGGGGCCGGAGGAGACGGAAGCGGCGAGCGAGCCTAAGTCGGAGCTGTGGGAAGGCCGCGTTCGGGCAGCGGAGCGGCGTCGGCGGGGTTGGCTGGGGCGGAGTGGCGCTAGAGTCAGGGCGGGCGGGCCCAGGGCCGGGTGGGGTGGGGTGGGGTAGAGGTCTGGGGAGCAGGTGACGAGCGGACAGGTGGCTCGTCCCCTGGGGTTGTCGGAGCGGGCTGAGCTCCGGTCCCCGCGCAGTCCGGGGGAGGATGCGACCGGGGACCCCAGGGAAGGGCGGGCGGCGGCGACTACAGCGCTAGCGGCGTGGGGGTGGGGGCGGCGGCATGAGGCGCTGGGCCGGTGTCCGCGAGAGGGTGGCGCTGCGGGCGGCCCTGCCGCTCCCGCTGCAGTTGGTCGCCGGGCTCGCCGTGCCCTGCCAGCTGGGCCCTGGCCGCTCTCGTCCCGGCCGCCGCCCGGGCTGCCGCTGGTGACCAGTCGTCACGCCGCCGGAGGCTTCACCCGCGTCCTCCCCCAGGACGCGCCAGCGGAGCTCTGGCCCCTTAGCCCCGGACGCGGAGGCCGCGCTGCGCGGGGTGGCGGCAAGGCCTGAAGATGGCCTGGGTGCTCAAAATGGACGAGGTGATCGAGTCCGGGCTGGTGCATGACTTCGACGCCAGCCTCTCGGGCATCGGGCAGGAGCTGGGCGCCGGCGCTTACAGCATGAGGTACTGGGCGCCGCGGGAGGGCAGATGCCTCGGTCTCTGTGGGGAAGGCCTGCGCGGCCCTGGGTGTTTGCTAGGCGTGGCTGCGCCCTGCGGTGGCCCGGCCTCCGCAGCCGCGGGGTCGGGGTACTGCCTCGTGGCCGTCGGGGCCGCTGACCGGCGGGCAGGGGAGGGCAGCCCCCACACCGTTCCTGAGAGCCTCATTTTTGCTGTAAAACACGCCCCGCTGTTAGGACGGCTTGTGTTGGTTGGGGGAAGGGGTTTCCTTTTCTTACGAGTGATTTACTAGCCCCGTTAGATCTGGAATACACTGTAAGAAAAGGCAGCACTTACATTGGGAAAATTACTCTCCAAGGTTTTGGCTTCAGTTTCTACTCTCTTACCGTACATTGTGGTCTTTACTGGCTGCTAATTTTAATCACTTGATATTAGTAAATTATATCATAAGTGGAAGAGTAGCAGCCAGGCAAAAAAGCACTTTGACTTCGATTTGTTTTTCTGATTGTCTCAAAATGAAGTTTACCTATTTGGGGATTACTCTCCTGGGCAGTTTCCTCGTGGAGAGGGCTTTAAGATGCAGTGATTGTACCGCAAACAATAGTTTGTTTAGTCTCTGTTGTCTGTACTAGCAGCCATTCATTTTAGTTTTGAGAGGTTGAAACAGATCTGAGTTTAGTCTCTGCCCTTTATCCTTTTTTAATTGTTACCATTTAGAAGGTCTTTATTTTTTTTTAGCGGCTTAGTTGAAAATATAGTTTACCCTAACGTTCAGCTGATTTTAATAAAAGTCTGAAATTCGTTGGTTTGTCAGCTTTTTGTGAATGTGAATTAAATGTAACTTTTCTTTAGATAGATGTTTGATGTCTTTGAAGTGCTATACTGTTTCCCAGTAGTGTTACATATAACTGCGGCTCTGAGGGAGTGTAAGGGAGCATAAAAGACTTCTAGGTCAGAGCTGGTCTGGAGTAGTGGGGTCTGCTCCATGAAGTAATTGGTTAAATCTCTGGGCTATAAAGAACTCTCGGAAAGGTGGAGGTGTTTCTTGAGTGTGGAAGCAAGTGGTGGGAAGCATATTAAACTGGGAGTTGAGCCTCCAGCCTCTGGCCCTGATTTGGTGTCTGCTAGCTCTCTGAACTTGGCACCTCTTGTCTCTGCAGTTGTGTAACGTGAGGGCTTTATATGAGGGAGCTTATTTTCTAAAACAACTGTCTTGGTTATTGAGGAAATTGAGCTACTGAAAGTCATGGGGTCACCAGAGAGGAGAGTGCTAGAGGCAGCTGGTTCCCTATGGTGCAGTGCTACTCTTTCTCTCTACTTGGAACAAGGGGCTTGCAGTCAAGGCTGAAGAGGGTACGTGAAGCAAATTTATTATGTGTCTCTTCGGTTGCTTCTCAATTGTGGTAAAATGAGTTTGCTTATTGAAGGTTATTTTGAGCTTTTGCATTTTTCTAGGATTTTATTTGAACCATTTTAGTGATTTAGCTAGCTTATCACAGAAATAAAATTTTGATGATTTAAAAACCTTTCCCTGACCTTGTTCTTAAATGCCTGACATCTTTGTAATTGTGTATCATCTACAACATTCTTCATGGGGAAACTTTGTTCCTTGAATATTTTTGGTTGTGTTATTTAATCTAAATTTTCAAGTAACTTTGAGGTTGAATACCATTTTTAAGGAGCTTACTTCGCTATCTTTTCATATTTAACTAAGCTTGCTGCTCACAAATTCAAGGACCTTTATTTGAAATTCTCAAGCTTAGGAAATTTCAAAATTTACTTGATAAGGAGAAAGTCTGAAGAAGGCTTAGGCTAGTGCAGGTCTCCTTACCTTGCTGTTGCACTTGACACAACCCTGCAATCCTGAGAGGGTTGGAGTGTCTGTAAATGGCACGCTTATTCTCCAGTGAGCATTCAGTCTCTTTTTCTGGCATCTGATGGGAAGGAATCTCTTTCATTTGTTCTCTCTTAAATTCAAGAAATAAACTCAAAATTATTGGAAAAATGATTGCTTGATAAAAATTTTCTTTGTGGTTAGCTTTCCATTTTTCTTTCTAAGAGAGGGCTGTTTTTGTTTTTTATTGTTGTTGTTTGTTTGTTTTCCTTTTGAGACGGAGTCTCGCTTTGTCACGCTGGGTAGAGTACCATGGCGTCACAGCTCATAGCAACCTCAAACTCTCGAGTTTAAGTGATTCTCTTGCCTCAGCCTCCCAAGTAGCTGGGACTATAGGTGCCTGCCACAATGCCTGGCTACTTTTTTGTTGTAGATGTCATTGTTGTTTAACAGGCCTGGGCTGGGTTCGAACAGCCACCCTTGGTACATGTGGCTGGTGTCGTAACCATTGTGCTACGAGCGCCAAGCCCTCCATTTTTCTTTCTAAGTGAGGTACACTTATCATATTTATTTCATGGATTGCTTTAAATCAGAGGTGTTCTCGCAACTTCTTTTAGGGAATGGTTTCCTCTGCTTTTGGGAAGATAGATTGAAAGAAAGTTTATCTCAATGATGTGACTTAATAGCTGGAGTTGGTGGCGGGTATGGAGGGTAGAGCATCACTTGAGGGCATCTAGTAATTCAAGACAGTAGTGTGCAATAATTGAGTCTGTGACTAGCCACTGGACTCCGGCCTGGGTAACATTGAGACACTCGTCCCTTAAAAAGAAAAAAAAGTAAGAAAAATGTGTTTTCATAAAATAATGTAGGCTGATAGTGTTAGGGATATGTTGAGGCTTTTTATTTGCATCTTCTCTTTTTGGCTCTGGTTCTCATTTTGTGTATGTGTTCAGTGTGTACTCTTGGGCCACTTGTGAGATGTAACTGCAGGTTTTATTCGAAATGAGGCAGGTGATATATATACATATATATATATATATATATATATATTTATATATATTTCTTTTTTTTTTTTTTAAGAGACAGTCTCACTCTGTTACCCAGACTAGAGTGCTGTGGTGTGAGCCTTTCTCATAACAACCTCAGACTCCTGGGTTCAAATCATCCTGCCTGAGCAGGATGAATAGCTGGAACTATAGGTGTGTACTACTACACCCGGCTAGTTTTTCTGTTTTAGTAGAGATGAGGTCTCATTCTTGCTCAGGGTGGTCTTAAACTTCTGAGCTTAAGCAGTCCACCCATCTCGGCCTCCAGAGTGCTAGGATTATAGGCATGAGCCGCTGCATCTACCAATTAAACATTTTTAATTTTGTTTACTGGCCAGGCACAGTGGCCTGTGCCTGTAATCCCAACATTTTGAGAGGCCAAGACTGGAGGATCACTTGAGGGTAGGAGTTTAACACCAGGGCAGGCAACATAGTGAGACCCTCATCTCTACAAAAAAAAAAAAAAAAAAGGCAAGTTGCTCACACCTGTTGTCCCAGGTACTCAGGAGGGCTGAGGCAGGAGGATTGCTTGCACTCAGGAGTATGAGGTTGCAGTGAGCTACAATCTCAGTACTGCACTCCCACCTGGGTGATAGAGTGAGATTTTTTTTTTTTAAAATCTTTTTTATACTATCAGAATTCTAGAATTCTAGATAGGTGTGGAGACCTTATAATTCTTCTAGACACATTTTTTTAAAATTACATCACAGCTGTGGACATTAATGTATTTAGGGAGTAAAATGTGCTGGGTTTCTTTACAATTTGAAATACTTCCATCAAACTGGTTAACATAGCCTTCACTGCACTTTCTTAATTATCGTGTTAAGACATTTATATTCTACACTTAGTAGATTTGACATGTACCCTGTACAGTGCACCATAGGTGTGGTCTGACCAATTACCCTCCCTTCTAGACACATTTGTGTGGAGTTGGGGAACCTATGTCCTTGGGGCCACATGTGGCCTTCTGGATCCTGGAGTGTGGCCTTTTGCTGAATCTGTTTTTACAAAAAAATCCTTTTAATCAAAGGATTTGTTCTGTGAAGTTTGGGTTGGTGGTGGGCCTGTACTTGGGGATCTATAGCCACATGTGGCCTTGAAGCGCAGCATCCCTACCCCTTTGTAAAGTATGTAGTATGATAAAAAAAAAAATCATTAAAACCTTAAGAGGGTTTTTTGGATGACCTAGTAATTTTCTTTCTATCTCACTATTTACATGAAATTTATAATCTATAGCGGGTTAATTTCAGGATTTGGGCGTTAATATTGAACCGTGTTTTTGAAGGTAATTAGAAGTAATGGCTTCTTTATCTTACTTTTTTTTTTTTTTTTTTTTAAAGAGCCTTGCTGTGTTACTCTGGCTGGCGTGCGGTGGCATCATCATAGCTCACAGCACCCTCAAACTTCTGATTCTGGGCTCAAGTGATCTTCTTGCTCAGCTTCCTGAGTAGCTGGGACACAGGCACATATCACAATGCCTGGCTAATTTTTCTATTTTTTGTATAAATGGGGTCTCACGCTTGTTCAGGCTGGTCTTGAACTCCTGACCTTAAGGGATCCTCCCACCTCAGCCTCCCAGAATGCTAGGACTGTAGGCTTGAGCTACCATGCTGAGCCTTTACCTTACTCCTAAAAAATATTTATTTATTTATTTATTTAGAGACAGAGTCTCACTGGTTCCCCTTGGTAGAGTGCAGTGGCATCACAGCTCACAGCAACCTCAAACTCATGGGCTTAAGCAGTTCTCTTGCCTCATCCTCTCAGTTACCTGGGACTACAGGTGCCTGCCACAATGCTAGCTATTTTTTGTTGTTGTTGTTGCAGTTGTCATTGTTGTTTGGATGGCCTGGTCAGGTTTGAACCCTCCAGCCTAGGTATATGTGGCCGGTACCCTACCTACTGAGCTACGGGTACCACCCTAAGAAAACTTTTATATAAAATTATTATCTTACAAAGGTCATGTCTGAGCCCTATTTGTTAAACTTCACAAATTTATGATTATGTTAAAGATTTATGCTATTTGTTATAAATCTTTAATATGATTTTATTAAAGATTTAATATGAGTATTAAAAAAATAGTGACTAATTCTCACATAAATTGGATTTCATTTTGACCAAAGTACATTACTTAAACATTAATTTTTAATACAACTTGTTAATATGTTGTTTAGGATATTGCATCCTCATTTATAAGTGAAATATGTTTGTAATTTCCCTTTATAATAATATATTTTTTTCTGATTTTAATATCAGGTGTGTCCAGATGAAGTAGTTGACTTTGAAGTATTTCTTCTTTTTCTATTGTCTATAAGATTTGGCATGATCTTTTTTTTGAAATTATCTTTTATTTTTATTTATAAATATTAGTTGTCTTTTTTTTGAGACTTTGGAAAAAAAATAAGAAGTTAACTGATGACTCCATACTGAACCTCAGAATCAAAGCATTCTATGATAAGCATACTCTTATTTGACAATGTGAATGTTACTTTTTTTGCATTATTATTATTGCTCAATATTTCGTTGCAGCAATCATCTGATTTCTTTTCTGAATTTTTTTTGTTTTTGTTTTTTTGCAGTTTTTGTCTGGGGCTCGGTTTGAACCCGCCACCTCCGCCATATGGGGCCAGCGCCCTACCCCTTTGAGCCACAGGCGCCACCCTTTTCTGAATGTATTTATCTTTGTTGGTTCTTTACAAGGTTTTTGTTTCTAGTCCTTATCTTAAACATCATTATTGTTATTAAATTTTAAGTCTTTAATTTTGTGAGGGCAAAAAGTGGAAACCAAATAAACCCATGTATGTGTATAGAGAAATTTAAAAAAAAGAAAAAACGATTTATGTTATAAATCTTTTTTTTTTTGTTAAATCATAGCTGTGTACATTAGTGCAATCGCCTGTATATGTTATAAATCTTATTGAAACAAAAGGTATACTTTATTTTGAAATAGGAGATACATCCATAGTTTACAAATAACTTGCTAAATTGAAACTGCTTTAAGTTGAAGACATTTCCTGTATTGATCAAAAAGTTAAAATGTCAATCTTTTGAAGAGGTATATTGTATAGCAAGGTGACGAGATAATGACAGTGTATTCTTGAAAGATGCTGAAAGTGGATGTTAAGTGCTTTTACCACAGTAGTAACTATGTGATGTGATGTAATGCATTTGTTAGGTTTAATTATCCTACAGTGTGTGTATATATCAAGACATCACGTTTATAAATGCATACAGTGTTATCTGTCAATTTAAAAATTAAAGAGTTAAAAAAAAAAGTCAGGATACAGACCCTGAGGTAACAGGAAAATTTTGACTTAGATCAGTGCTGAGTTAGTAAAAGATTGTAAGAATACGGTTTGTTATGTAGCTGTTACTAGCTGATTATTTTGTTTTGGTCTCATGCTAAAACAGAATGTCCCCGAGTAGGTGACATTTATCTTAGAAGCATAGACCATCTCTCACCATCTTATGGTTCAACTTAAGATTTTTGGTGTGAAAGCAACACGTATTCAGTAGAAACACACTTAGGAGAAATCATACTTTGTATTCCTAATTTTGGTCTTTTCCTAGGCTAGTGATATGCAGTATGACACTCACCTGATGTTGGGCAGTAGCAGTTAGCCATGGAGCCCAGTCAGCCATCATCAGTACTCTACTTTTTATGTGTAATCGTTGTTGCCAAAAGACTTTGACCAGCTCAACCTTCCTAATGCCTCAACCCTTTAATACAGCTCCTCATCTTGTGGTGACCCCCCCAACCATAAAATTATTTACATTGCTTCTTCATAACTGTAATTTTGCTACTGTTAAGAATTGTAATATAAATATCTGATATGCAGGATGGTCTTAGGTGACCCCTGTGAAAGGGTCATTCAACCCCAAAAGGGGTCGCGACCCACAGGTTGAGAACCGCTGAGCTATAGGCTAATGTGTTTTGAGCATGTCTGTGGTAGGCTGGGCTAAGCTCTGATATAGGTTAGATGTATTGGATGTATTTTCAATTTATGGTATTTTCAACTTATAATGAGTTTATTGGGACTTAACTCTGAAGTTGAGTATCACAAAAATTGGAGGATCAGTGAAATTTTAAAAACAAATTATGAGGCTTGACGCCTAGTCTACATAAAAATACACAAACTGTAGCTCAAGCAGCTAAGGCGCCAGCCACATACACCAGAGCTAGTGGGTTTGAATCCAGCCTGGGCCCGCCAAACAACGATCACGGCTGAAACCAAAAAATAGCTGGGCATTGTGGCGGGCACCTCTCGTCCCAGCTACTTGGGAGGCTGAGGCAAGAGAATCGCTTAAGCCCAGGAGTTGGAGGTTGCTGTGAGCTGTGATGCCATGACCCTCTACCCAGGGTGACAGCTTGAGGCTCTGTCTCGAAAAAATAGAAAAATAAAAAAATAAATTATGAGTGGTACTTGAGAATACTTTCAGAATCAGTAATCATTTCTATAAAACTTCTCATTTCCAGGTTTAAAAATCTTTTTCTGTATTTAATCTTGTCTGTAGCACAGGAAAGAATTTAGCAAATTACTGATTCTAAAATACTTATTTCAGATTATAGCGTCCACATTAGTTTTTAAGTTTATTACCTTATGCAGGGGTCGATGAACCTTTTCTGTAAAGAGCTATATAGTAAATATTTTAGGCCTTGTTTGCAGTATAGACTGTCACTTTTTTTTTCTTTTTTATAACCTCTTTAAAAAATGTAAAACCATTCATATAAAGACAGGCTGGCAGGATTTGGCTGTTGATCCATAATTTGCTAGTCTCTGCTCTAATGGATGGACTCTAATACAGTAATGGACTTCAATTGCCATGGAAAGGGATTTGATGAGCATTGAAATGTGTTTGAGAAGTTATTTTTATGTAGACTAAAAATATCTCAGCTAATTTACATAATTCTGTTGTTTGTCCACAGATCTTTATTGTGTTCAGTTTTTAAAATTTAGGGTGGTTTTCCACCTCCCACCCCTCACCTGAAAATTCAACATAGTTTATTGGGGATGCTTAAAACTTGACAATTTATGGATATGTTATCATAAACTTGATATGTGAGCCATGTGCTTTTTGCCCATGCCAGTAATCCTAGCACTCTGGGATGCTGAGATTGACGGATTGCTTGAGTTTAGGAGTTCAAGACCAGCCTGAGCAAGAGTGAGACCTCTAGGGGCAGAGCCTGTGGCTCAGAGGGATAGGCACCGGTCCCCATATGCCAGAGGTGGTGGGTTCAAACCCAGCCCTGGCCAAAAACTGCAAAAGAAAAGAGTGAGACCTCTGTCTCTACTAAAAATAGAAATAAAAATAATTAGACAGGCGCTGTGGCAGGAATTTCAGGTTGCTGTGAGCTATGATGAGCCACGGGACTCAATTCCTGAGTGAGAGAGGGAGACACTCTTTTTCAAAAAAATAAATAAATAAGTAAACAAAAAACCCCAATCTGATTTGTTTTGTCACAGCAGCACTGATGATTTGCCAGGATACACTTAAACATTTGCTGTTGGTGGAATGCCATCTGATGCTACATTTTCTTGCCGTGGGTTCTGTGACTGAATTTAGAAGAAGCTCTGTGATACTTGCTTTGGGACAGATCTAATAGATGGGAATGAAATTGTTAGCAGTTGGTCTTTTTGTAAAATTTTAACTCAGTTTTTGGAAGATTTTGAAAATTTTGCCTTAATAAACTATGACAAAGCTAGTTTTTTTTCTTTTTTTGCAGTTTTTGGCCAGGGCTGGGTTTGAACCCGCCACCTCTGGCATATGGGGCCCAGTGCCCTACTCCTTTGAGCCACAGGCACTGCCCCATTTATTCATGTATTATTAGATGAACACTTTATTTAAAAAATATTTTTCGTTTGGAAGTTTTATGTTGTAGAAATAATATAGAGTGCTCACATAGCCTTCATTCAGCTTTTCTTATTATCAGTAGAGTACAATTTTCAAAATCTGGAAACTAGCTTTGGTGCAGTACTATTCTCTAAAGTACAAACTTTTATTTGGATTTCACAGTTTTCCTCCTGTTCTCCCTTTTCTAATCCAAGATCCCATTAGTTTTTGTCTACTGTGACAGTTTTTCTGTCTCGTGTGATTGTACACGAGACACTTCTGATGTGTAGTGGTCTAAACTGTTGTTTTTAAACATGTAACATTTTGTTTTTGGAAGCAAAAGATTAAAATATACTAGTGATGCTATTTGGCCTTGAGAGGTCCTCTCTCTCATTTGAGCAGTGATTTTGGGTAGAGTAGGACCATTGTGTTATTTAGGGATTGCTCTGTCATCCTTCTGAATTGAATAGGGTGCATATTTTGTAGTCATCTCATAATAAAAGTATTGAGACATTTTAAAATGTTTAAAATAATTGCAAATAATTGGAAACCATTAGTGTATTACCATAATTTTTTGATTAAAAATATTTTTTCCAAAACAAAAAACTTAGCAAGAAGACTAGGTTTTGTATGTTCAAATCTCTTATATGTCTGACTTAGCAAAAGACAGATGGATTCTCACATCTGCTATTGGAATATATTGTTTTGTTGATGTATAAGGAAAATCAGCCTCACGTAGGTAAGTGGCTGGAAAAAAAATCATATCACTAATCCTTTCAGATAACTGCGGGTATTCTTTTTTTTTTTTTTTTTTTTTTAGCTGGGGCTGGGCTGCCACCTTTGGCATGTGGGGCTGGCGCCCTACTCCTTTGAGCCACAGGCACTGCCCTATTTTGAATATTCTTAATATTACACCAACACTTGAGAAATGATAGTTTCTTAAAAAGTTTAGTTGCTGTGTAGAATCTGAAACTGTATCAGTGTACTTTTTGTATCCTGTTATATTAGAATGAATTCGTGTGTCTTGCACTTTGATTAGTTCTCTTCCTGTGTTTCGAAATACGCATGCATTGGTCATTTGGAAAAATAGTACTTTCCTGAGTTATACAGATCATCCATATGTTGACATTTTTGGTTACCAAAAAAATCATATTCCTTGATATTGCTACCATCTAATCAGAGAAAGTACATGGTAGAGGACGCAAAAATTTTTTATTGGCAACAAAGACTGTTAGTTATTTTCATAAAATGAGAGGCTCACTTTGTTCTTTTTTTTTTTCATTGTTGGAGAATCATTGAGGGTACAAAGAGCCAGGTTACACTGCTTGCATTTGTTAGATAGTCTCTCTTATAAATGTGTCCACTTTGTTCATTTTTTTGAAATTTCTGAGAAATATTCAGATCTGAAAATAATCATAGTTTGTTTTTCTTTCAAGTAAAAATGATGTTCCTTAAAAAAAACTGCTAGGTCATATCACAACGTCAAACACTTGCACAAGAGCTTTTCCTTGAGACAATCATCAGATTTAGGTGTGTGGCAGAAATACATTATACTCATCCAAGCACCAATATTTAACAAAATAACTTTTATGGTGTTTGGCATTCACAAAGAATAAAATGACTACTGGTATACTTTGGTGCCATTGCCTTGATTCATGTGAAGACACCAACAGTTCTAAACACCATTGGTGTTGTGCTATAAGTTTAAAAGTCAACAAATTAAAAAAGGCAAATAAAGCCTCTGAAAATAATCTGTTGAACCCCCCAAAAATCTTGGATCCCCAGGATTCTATATACCACACATTGAGAGAGAACCTAACGCATGCTTAGAGTTTAGATACTCTAAATATTTTTTCCTGAATTTAAAAACAAACCCATTATTGTTATTATTGTTTTTTTGTTTTGAGACAGTCCCACTCTGTTGCCCAGGGTTGAGTGCTGCAGAATCACCATAACTCATGGCAACCTCAAGCTCTGGGCTCGAGTGATCCTTTTATTTCAGCCTCTCAAGTAGCTGGGACTACAGGCACCCACCACTTTGCCCAGCTAATTTTTCATTTTTAGTAGAGGCAGGGTCCTGCTCAAGCTAGTCTCAGATTCCTGAGCTCAAGCAGTCCACCCATCTTGGCCCCCCCCCAGAGTGCTAGGATTACAGGCATGAGCCACCGTACTGGCTGAAAACAAACCCATTATTAGAGCGCATAGAAGGTAAATAGCAGAGTTTGGATTTGAAGCTCCAGAACTGGGGTTTGACCTTCACTCCTTCCCTGTAGTCTTAGGCTGCCCACTAATTAATAATTGAAATTTTTTCTCAGTAAAGATATAATATGATCTTTCTGTATAGTAGGGAAGTTGGGAATGCTATTTGTTCCTATTATCTTTAAGACCTTGCTAAACTTCTTAGTTCAAATAATTTGTAGGATCTCAAATTTTCTGTGTAGTTGGACAGTATTTTTAAATAGTGGTAGATTTATTTCTTCCTTTTATTGCTTTCTTACTGTTTTTTTGTTTTTTGTTTTGCCTTTGTGGGGTAGCTAGGGCTTCATACAGCGTTGTTCAGAGCACTAAGAACTTGAATTTTTAGTCTTAATTAATTTTAGAATGTGTTCAAAGTTTATTTCTTTCTCTCTTTTTTTTTTGAGACAATCTCACTTTGTTGACTTGGGTAGAGTGCTATGGTGTCACAGTTCACAGCAGCCTCAAATTTTTGGACTCATTCTATCCTCTTGCCTCACCCTCCCAAGTAGCTGGGACTACAGGCGCCCACCACAAAACCCAGCTTTTTTTTAGGGATGGGGGTCTCATTCTTCCTGGCCTTGAACTCCTGAGCTCAAGCAGTCCTGCCCACCCTGACCTCCCAGAGTGCTGCAATTACAGGAGTGAGCCACTGCGCCTGGCCAAAAGTTTCACAAATAGGTTGTCTCTACTCCTTGACGAAATTGGTCCTTAATTTTCTGTATGCCCATTTTTTAAAAATCAAGGTTATATTAATTTCAACTAAGTTAGAAATTTTTTATGGGCTAAAGTGTTTCGTATGAGCTTTTTTCAAGGTTCTATAAAGCTCACCTGGATAACAACTTGGATTTGGTGATTTTAACTTTTTTTTTTTTTTAAGAGACGGAGTCTCACTTTTTTGCCCTCGGTAGAGTGCGGTCATGTCACAGCTCACAGCAACTTCCAGCTGTTGGGCTTAGGTGATTCTCTTGCCTCAGCCTCCTGAGTAGCTGGGACTACAGGTGCCCACCACAACGCCCGCTTATTTTTTTGTTGCAGTTTGGCTGGGGCTGGGTTCGAACCCGCCACTCTCGGTATGTGGGGCTGGCGCCCTACTCACTGAGCCACAGGTGCTGCCCTTTAACTTTTTTTTTGATGAGTAGATGTTTGACTATCCGTGTGATTTATTTAATGGGCATGAGGGTATCTGATTTTCAGTGTCTTAATTGTGGTTGGTTCATGACCTTCCGCTGTTACGCATAGCTCAGTAATTGTACCAGGGTATCTTCATCTCCTCCCCTTCTCTGCTAGAGGGCTAGGTGACTCCTTCTCCTCAGACTGACAACTCTTCCTTCCCTGCTTATTTTTAGTTGATTCTCTTGGTACTTAACTGAGAAAACGGAATTTCTACATACTATCTTGTCTTACGAGTTTTTCTACCGTGTATCCAGATGTGGATTTCTTTTTACTTATCCTAGTTAGCTGATTTGGGCTTCTTAAATCAGTGAATTGGCATTTTGTATCAGTTCTGGAATTTGCTCCATCTTTATCTTTTCAGATATTGCCTCTCCAATCTGTTCTTCTTCTGGGACTTCAATGTAAAATATCATTGTTTTTTTTTTTTTTTTTTTTTTGAGACAGAGTCTCAGTATGTCACCCTCAGTAGAGTGCTGTGGCGTCACACTCACAGCAACCTCAAACTCTGGGGCTTAAGTGATTGTCTTGCCTCAGCCTCCCTAGCAGCAGGACTATAGGAGCGCACCACAATGCCTATCTATTTTTGGTTGCAGTTGTCATTGTTTAGCAGGCCCGGGCCAGGTTCACACCCGCCAGCCTCGGTGTATGTGGCCAGCACCCCACTCACTAAGCTGAGCTCTGAGCCCATTCTGTCTTTTCTTAACTTCTATTCCACATTTCCCTCTCTGTGCTGCCTCTGGATGACTTCTTTCTGCCTACCTGTATCTAGTTTCCTACATTGGTCTTTACTTCTGAACTGCTTAATGTTGACTATTTTATTTTACAGTTCTCTTTATTTTGTTGTCTCTTAAAGGTTTCTTTTCCTTATAGAACTTCTCAGGCTATTTATTTATGTATTTATTTTTGTCAGAATCTCACTCTTTTGCCTAGGCTAGGATGCCATAGGCCAGCCTAGTTCACAGCAACCTCAAATGCCTGGGCTCAAGTGATCCTCCCACCTCAGCCTCCTGATTGTTGGTGCCTGCCATATGGTGGGCTAATTTTTCTATTTTTAGTAGAGATGGGGTCTCTTTCTAAGGCTGGTCCCATGTTCCTCAGTTCAAGCAATCTGCCTGCCTCGATCTCCCGAGTGCTAGAATTATAGGAGTGAGCCACTGTATCCAGCATTGTCTTTTATTTCTTTAAACAGAGTAAGCATAATTTTATAATATGGATCTGATAATTCCAGCATCTGAAGTCTGGTTTGTACCCAGTCAGGAAAGTAGAAATCATTTGATGGTTCAAGCAAACAGGGATTAAATAGAGGGATTAAGTAAATTATTTGATTGCAAAGGTGCTGGGAGGATTTGGGGGAGGGAGGGCATGTACCTGGTGTGTAATGCCCTGGTGTGTACCTCATGTGTAACACACTGCAGGGATTTGGGGAGGAGGCATGGTTGCTAATTCCCTGTAATTTCCAGCAACCAGTCTGTGTGGCTACCTGCCTTAATGTCTGGCTTTTTCTTTTCCCACTCTTGTAATTTCCCACCAGTGCTTTCCTTTGGAGCAACCTTGTAAGACTCTAGCTAGCACGAAGTCTTCTTTATGGAGTTTTCAGGCCGTCAATGCTCTGTAACTGAGGCAGGAAAGAGCTGAATACCAATAGATAGAATGTGGAATTGGATATATGCCATCTGTTGTTTTTGCTCCTAGAGTCTTGCTTGTACTTTTATGCCTGGTTAATTTTGGGTACTGGCATTTCAGAATGACTTGGAATGATTTGATGTCCTTAGGCTTTTCATTTGCTTGTCAAACCCCTGGGAGCCTTACCTGTCAGTGGTTCCCTGGACTACCCTGGAGATGCTATCTAGTGCTGGAAGCCCAAGCAAAAGCTTTCCCTTCACCCTTAACCCTGAACATCTATCTGTATCCATCTAGTTTAATGTGGACAGGGGTGTCTTAGACCCACAACATAGCTTTGTGGTTCACTATCTTGTCAGCTCTTCAATGTTTTTATGAATGTATGTGTAATAATGCAGCTTTGTTTATTTCTTGTTCTCCGTGGAAGTAGAGTGGGGTAGAGTTTGACCTAAATTACTTAGCCTGCCATTACTAAACATTTACTCAGTTTTCTTTGTTATTTCCATCTTGGTTCTTTCCTGTCTCTTAAATCCTTTAGAATTTTCATTTAGCTTCCAAATATGTTTTAGTTATCTTTCATTAAGAGAAATTAAAATTTTAACTGTTTCTGAAAATTAATACAGTCATATAGTTACATTTAAAAACATCCCCCTCACACTAATGTCTCCCAGCCATTCATTTGTCCTCCCTGAAGGCAGCTTACATTGCTGGATTTTTAGATATCCTAATAGTAATAGTTTTTTTGTGATTTCCAAGTCTTCTATAGCATCCTTTTTTTTTTTTTTTTTTTTTTTTTTTTGAGACAGAGTCTTACTCGGTAGAGTGCAGTGGTGTCACAGCTCACAGCAACCTCAAAGTCTGGGGCTTAAGTGATTCTCTTACCTCAGCCTTCCAGTAGCTAGGACTGCAGGCCCAGGTTGAGTTCACACCTGCCAGCCCTGGTTTATGTGGCCGGCGCCCTAAACACTGAGCTACGGGTGCCAAGCCTATAGCATCCTAATTTGGGGTGTTAATCTATGATAAAATTTACCAACCTCTATTCTTTCAGTTTTGCCTTATAAAATGTATCATTTGGTTTCATGGATTTTGAGACTGAGTTTAATAGAAGGCAAGACTATTGTAGCTTTCTATTAAGTTTTTGATTCACAAATTTTCTATTTATTTTAGTTCAATTTAAGAATCTGTCTTTACAATGAATCCCCCCCCCCAAAAAAAAAGAATCTGTCTTTAATGCTCAAAAGTCTGGATTACAAATACCATTGGATATTAGGACTTTCTTATGGTTCTGCATAGAAATTATGATCTTAAAATATCTGGAAATCTAGTTTTCCATTGTAGTAATAATCGATTTTTTAAAAAGAGATAAGATCTTGCTCTGTTATCCACGCTGAAGTGCAGTAATGCTATCCTAGCTCACTGTAGCCTCCAACTCTTGGGCTCAAGTGATCTTCCCATCTTAGCCTCCCAAGTAGCTAGTACTGTAGTCATGCACCACCATGCCTGGCTAATTTTTAAAACATTTTATTTGGAGAGACGATCTTGCTATGTTGCCAGAGATACTATGTGGCCAGGCTGGTCTGGAACTTCTGGCCTCAAGTGATCCTTCAGTGATCCTTCTTCCTTGGCCTCCCAGAGTGCTCAGATTACTGGTGTGAGCCACTGTGCATGGCTTCAGTTTGTAATTAATACTAAAGCTAGCTTATTGATTTAGCAAATGTTTGGACTTCTTTGTGTTAGATGCTGAGGTCAGTCAGTGAAGAAACAAGTTTGGGACTTGATATATTTATGGGGGATACCAGCTTAATAAGTCGTGTGTATTTTTGGAAAATGGTAAGAGCTCTGTGTAGAGCAGGATAAAGGAAATTGGGAGTATGGATGTGAGAACTGCAGAGTCAAGTCCTCTCTGAGAAGGCAACATTGTAATGAAATTATATCCATTAAGAGCCACTGTAAAGGTCCTGGAAAAGGCATGAAGGGAGGCTAGTATGGCTGGGGCAGGTGGAATGAGGGTGAGGAGGTGGGGGGTGAGGAGCAGGTTAGGTAGGGCCTTATAAGAGTTTGTAAGGAACTTGGTTGAAAGTGAGCTGATGGAGGGTACAGAGAAATGAAATGATACTTCTGTTTGAAAAGAATCATTGGTTGCCATGTTGATTGGAATGCATTTTCTTTCTAATTAAGTAAAAAATTAATTGGGAATTCATTGGCAAGTGATTTTTAGGTGTTTATATGTTAAGTTTGTTCAAGAGTCATTCAACACCCGCTATAACCATACTATACTATAACCATAGTATTTTTCTTTAATGGTTGAGGCTATAACCAAGTAAAAAAAAAAAGGAATTGTCTTCTAGGGCCTGAAGCATATACAATTTTATCGTCTATTTGTGACAATTTATAAATAGCTATTGTCATGCAGTCCTATTTATGTCTTATTTTGATGACCTGTATCTAATGATCAACCCAAGCAATTAGCATTAAAGTCTCTTAAAGTTAGCATTAAAGTCTTTAAAATTATTCCTCATGTTATTTTTCAATATGCTTCTGAGTCAGAGCTCTCATTTCACTCTTTCCTTTCTCATCAAGAGGGATTTAAATGCTTACATAGGCATGGCATAAGAATATATCGTGTGTTTTTTTAGCCAGATGTGGTGGTTTATGCCTGTAATCTCAGCACTTTGGGAGGCTGAAGCAAGCAGTTTGCTTGCAGCCAGGAATTTGAGACCAGACTGGGCAACATAGTGAGATCCTGTCTCTACAAACATTTAAAAAATCTGGCATGGGTAGTTATGCACCTGTAGTCCCAGCTACTTAGGAAGCTGAGCTAGGACAGTGCGTTATCATTGTACCACTGAACTCTGGCCTGGGCAACAGAGGGAGACTTTCTCTCTTAACAAAAAAAAAAAAAAAAGAAAAGGAAAGAAAGAAAAGAATACACACTATTATATGTTCATCTATCCTTGAGCCTCGACTATTATGACTTGTTTATAAAGAGAACTGCTCTGATTGTTGAAGTCTCAGGAAAAGTTTTTACATCTGTCCCCAAGACAGGAACTTATAGGGGATAAAACTCCAGGGTGTGGAGGATTCTTGGAGGGTAGACACCATTGCAGACCATGTGGTCTTTGGTTATTCTTATTTACTTGAGAGTGTTTTGCTGGTTCCTGGGTATAAATAAAAGAGAATGAGGAGAATCAGTAGATAATTTAGTGTCTTTGAAAATGAGCTTTAATAGAAATACATGTGGTGAGGAGGGAATGCAGGTAGGAGATTGTTCCTTCCCAGTGGTTCTCTCCCATTTTATTTGTTCTCACATTTCTTTGTCTTAAGACTGAGTTGACACATTCTGCTTTTGAATCGAATTTAATTAAAGTGGGCTACCAAGTATCTGAGTTCGCCAGCAGCTTATAGGGAAATAAAAGTGAAAATAAGATAGGGTATGATGGTTCACACTTGTAATCCTAGCACTCTGGGAGGCCAAGGTGGGTGTATTGCTTGAGCTTAGGACTTTGAGACCAGCCTGAGCAAGAGTGAGATCTCATCTCTACTAATAATAGAAAAACTGAGGCAAGAGGATCATTTGTGCCCAAGAGTTAGAAGTTGCTCTGAGCTATAATACCATGGCACTTTACTCAGGGCGAGAGTGAGACTCTGTCTTTAAAAAAAAAAAAAAAGTAAAAATCGTCAATTCAGACAAGTCTCTGTTATTGGTGTTAAAATAGTAGTTATTCATTTGGATATTTTGTTGTTATTACTGTTATTTTACTTTTTTATTGAGGAATGAATAAAGAATGTATAAAAAAGGTAACCAAGATGTAAATGTACATCTCATGGAATTATCTCAAAAATAATCACCCCCTGCACGTTAAAGATAAGTACGTAAAATGGTATATGTACTTTGAAGAAGTTTGGCAATTTCTCAAAAAGTTAAACAGAGTTATCATATGGCCTAGTAATTCCACTCATAGGTATATGCCCAAGAGAACTGAAATCATGTATACTCAAAAATATACGAAAGTGCTCACCTACCATAATTCATAATAGCCAAAAAATGGAAAAAAAAACCCAAATGTTCATCACTTGGTGAATGGATGCTGAATATGGTATGTCCATATAAGGAAAATAAGTTATAAAAAGCAATGATGTGCCAGGCATGATGGCCTGTACCTATAGTCCCAGCTATTTGGGAGGCTGAGGCAGGAGGATCCTGAAAAAAAAAAAAAAACAAGAAAAGAAAAATACATGTTAAAACATAAATGGTCCTTAAAACATGTTAGGAGAAAGAAACCAGCCACATAAAGACCACATAGTCATATGATTACATTTATATTCAGTGTCCAGAATGGGCAAATCTATAGAGATAGACAGTGTATCAGTGGTTGCCAGGGGCTGAGTGAGTCCAGGGATAGAATGGGTACAAAATTTCTTTTTGATGTGAAAAAATGTTCAGTTAGAAATGGGCGATGATTGCACAACCCTGTGAATATATGAAATACTAAAAACCACTGAATTATATACTTGAAAGGGTGACTTTTATGGTATGTAAATTTTACTCAATAAAGCTATTAATGACAACAGAAAAAAAAAACAACCCTAAACATACTCATATGTGTTTAAATTTGGGTTGCAGAGTATAGACAGAAAACCCCTGCATCTTTCTCCCAGTCAATGCCCCGAATTATTGTGGAGGCAGGGGGAATAGCAGCTGTTTCTAATGTGACTGTTAGCGTCTCAGAAGGAGTCATTGTTTTAGAGGAGGCATAAAGTTTTATGTTCTCACCTCTTGCCAGGCCTAGCAGGGAACTTTTGTAAAGCACCATTTTAATCAAATGCTTCTTTGTAATTTTGTGGTGCCAGTGTGACTTACCTTTGGCAGCAATAATAGTTGCTCTCTTTTAAAACAGGTAGCTATGCATTCTTGACTTGCTTTTTTTAAATTGTAGAAATAATTTGGGGTTTAACGTTTTTGAAGAATTTTTTAAAGTACCACATATATTATCAGCCTGATCTGTCACTTTATCAGTAGGATGGAGTTTATTAACTACTACTGATTGTATACACTTAATCATAGCCACCCCTAATCCCCCACTAGAAATGTGTGTTGTTAAAACCATCCTTTAGGTGAACCACATTAGCATTAGTAGTTCTTTTGTTCTATGTACAATTTCTGATCTTAAATTTTAAAAGAAACTACCTCTAAATGTTTATATGCTTTTAAATATTTTAAACCCCAAATAAGATCAGTGTTAATTTTTTTGTTTTCCAGTGATGTTTTGGCATTGCCCATTTTCAAGCAGGAAGATTCCAGCCTTCCACTGGATGGTGAAACTAAACACCCACCCTTTCAGTATGTGATGTGTGCTGCAACATCTCCAGCAGTAAAACTGCATGATGAAACCCTCACTTACTTGAACCAAGGTTAGTATGGCTGTGTGGTATTGCAACATGCAAGAATTTACAAAAATCCTAGATTACTGGTAATAATTTAAAATTAGATTTTTTTTCTTAAATTTTACAATTTT
>CAUYPK010027760.1:0-46447 GCA_963574355.1 Loris lydekkerianus
CTGCCTCTACCTAGATACAGCCAATGTGGTACCATGCCACTGGCCTGACCCTGTCACTCACCTCTTCCCCCGCCTTCTTTCCCTGCCCCTTCTCCACAATAAAAAAATAAATAAATTCAAAAAAAAAAAAAAAAAAAAAAAAAAAAATCTTTTATAGGCTGGGCATGGTGGCTCATGCCCATAATACTAGCACTCTGACAGGCCAAGGCAGGAGGACTGTTTGAGCTAAGGAGTACAAGCCCAGCCTGAGCAATAAGCGAGGCCCTGTCTCTACTAAAAATAGAAAAAACTAGCCAGACATTGTGACAGGCACCTGTGGTCCCAGCTACTTGGGAGGCTGAGGCACGATGATTGCTTGAACCCTGGAGTTTGAGGGTGCTATGATAGGCTGGCACCATGGCACTCTAGACTCGGTGGCAGAGGAAGACGCTGTCTCAAATAAAACAAAAAACGCTTTTATATTTTCTAAATTTACAGTGAAAGCATTCATTTTATTTTTACGTTACTTAATATTTGTGCATGTGTATGAAACTCAGAAGGCACCAAAGGGAAGAGTAAGGAAGGCTCAGTCTCTGTCCCACCCTATCCCATATGCCCTCCTCAAGGCAAGTGTTTTCTTATATCCTTCTAGAGAAAGTCTATGATATATATATTCCCGCACTCTCCTTCCCTTTTTTTCCCCTTTATTTAAAACAAAACTCTGTTTTACAGTTTGGACTTTTTTTTTTTTTTCATTTAAAAATGTTTTTGAAACAATTCTAGCTCACCCTGAAGCCACTGAAGCATTTATTGCATCAAAACACTGGAAACAAACCCTAAGTTCTCTCAGAGATAAATTATTCTGTGTGATATTCTGTTATCTCACTGCTGCAGACTGATTTAATTTTCCCTTTTGATGAACTTTGAGGTTGTTTTCATAAAAGTAGAATTGCCGCATCAAAGGATCTGTGAATTTTTTTTTTTACCGTAATAGGGATTGCCAAATTTTCCTCCACAGGGGTTAATTCTTATTTCAGTCCCTTTTGTGCTGCTACAACAAAATACCCAACATTCGTAATTTAAAAAGAACAGAAACTTATTTCACACAGTTCTAGAGGTTGGGAAGTCCGAGATCAAGGCACCAGCAAATTCAGATTTGGTGTCTAGTGAGGGCTGCTCTCTGCTTCCAAGATGGCACCTTTGGAGGATGGCAGAGAGGCAAAGAAGGGCAAACTCCCTCCCCCACTTAATTTCATTCACATAGTAGGAGACCTCAGGGCCTAATCACCTCTTAAAGTCCCCTCCTCTTATGCCATAAGGTTGGCTACATCTGAATTCTGTAGGGGATACATTCACACTGTAACAATTCCTACCAAGTTTTTATGAGAAACACTTTGTTTTGCCACATTCTTTTCTTTTTTTAGAGATAGAGTTTCATTTTGTTGCCCTTGGTAAACTGCGATGGCGTCACAGCTGACAGCAACTTCCAGTTCTTGGGCTTAGGCAATTCTCTTGCCTCAATCAACCTCCCAAGTAGCTGGGACTATAGGTGCCCGCCACAAAGCCCAGCTATTTTCTTGTTGCAGTTTGGCTAGGGCTGGGTTCGAACCCACCACCCTTGGTATATGGGGCCGGCGCCCTACTCACTGAGCCACAGGCGCTGCCCTGTTGCACCACGTTCTTATCTATGATGTTTTGTTTTTAATCTGAAATGTGAAAACAGTATCTGGTTATTTTATTTTGTGTGACTCCTATGAATGAGTGGAGCACCTTTCCAGGTGTACTTCCCTTTCCCTTCACCGTTTCTTCCGATCCTTTTGCCCATAGTTGTAACGAATTTTAGGTCTTTTTCTTATTGATTTGTAGGAGCCTTTAATATATGTGTATTAAGACAAGTAGTCTTTTGCTTGAAAAGAAATCACAAGTAGTTTTTACTTGTCATTTGTACCTTGACTTTGTTTTGGGGACTTCTCTTTACACTTATTTTTTTATATATATTCATGTAGTCAAATTGGTCCCGAGCTCCTTCTCCGACACCATGCTGCCTCTCTGGAGTCTCTGGTAACCTTACAGACCTCTGAGAGGGGCACACGGGGTGGTAGAAAGCATTGAGTATAGCAGTCCGGCCCAGCTTTCCTGTTTACTAGCTGTGAGACCTTGGACAAGTCCCTTTAACCTCAGCAACAGGGGACAAGAGCAATATTCTGCTCATGGGGCTGCTGTGAAGACTCACTCAGACAGTTTGTAAAGAGTCTGACAAGTTACGTGGGATTTAATATAAGCAGCATAACCATTAATAGGTCCTTAGTGTGGTTCATTTGTGGGGTGACTTAGTAAAATTTGCCTTTTGACATTTCATTCAGCTCCTTTGTTTTCACTCTGTTTAACGGTGCTATAGAAGGTCAAACGTATACTTCTTGGCTGGGTGAGGTGGCTTACACCTGTAATCCTAGCACTCTGGGAGGCCGAGGTGGGTGGATTGCTTGAGATTATGAGTTCAAGACCAGCCTGAGCAAGAGAGAGACCCTGTCTCTACTAAAAAGAGAAAAACAAAGGCAACAGCATCTCTTGAACCTAAGAGTTAGAGGTTGCTGTGAATTATGATGATGTCATGGCATTCTTCCCAGGGTGACAGGTTGAGACTCTGTCTTAAAAAACAAAACAAAAAAACTGTAAACTTCCTTCTTTTGTGCCTTCCATTGCTAAGTGGAAGGAATATAAATTCCACAAAAGTGGTAACCCTGGCTGGCATGCCTATTGTTATCAGGAAGGCCTAGCATATAGTCGAAGCTCAATGAGCATGTGATGAATGGGTAAATAATGGCGTATAGCCCTGTGGCGTTAACAGTGGCTGAGGGTCTGGCTTACTGACCATGCAGCAGGGTGACCCTTTCCTTTCCCAGCTTCCTTTTCCCTCATTATTTCCCTCTGGGTAATGAAGGTTGAAATACGATCCCTGAGTCTCTTTCAGGCCTGCCCCTTCATTCATTTATTCATTCATGCACACATTCATTCATTATCTACTGAGCGCCTTCTATATGTCAGGCACTGTGTCAGGTGTGGTGTATATACTGGAAACTAAAAAAATGTATGATCTGAAAGAGAAAAAGGCATTGAATGGGCAAATGAACCTATCATCCCAGATCATATGGAGGAAGGAGAGGGTTCTGTGTGCATTATTCAGTTGAAGGTTTTACAGTTAGGCCTCCTTGAGGAGGTGATTTTGGTGGATATCTACAGGAAAGCTGGACAGAGAGTGATTCAGACAGAGCTTACAGGCAATTTGAGTCTACTAGCAAGCTAGTATCTCCCATCTCAGCCTGAGGCCTGTGGGGTGCTAAAGAATGAAGCTCTTTCTCTTCCTCATCCTCAGGAGGTTTGGGTGTCTAGTGGGTTCTGGGTGATGTAGGACATTTGACTGACCTTGAATGTTTAGGACAGCAGGGAGAAACCCTTGTACTATGCCCACAGATCCCCTGGGGCCCTAGGGTCATCAGAGGCTGTGGTGCCTGCAGGTGCTTGCTCTGGGCTGTCAGGTTACCCCACAGGAAGCTGCTTTTCTCTTGGGCTAATGCTCCCTCCAGCTTTGTAAACTGAAGAGGTCCTGGGCTCTGCCAAGAGCTACATGCTCTATTCCAAGTCTGCAGCTCTTAGTCCTCCTCACACACAGGCAGATTCCATTACAGCTCCAAATTGTTTTCCAAATATACTAGAAAGGTCATTTCCTGTTTTCTTTTCTTTTAAAAAAATTCAGTATTTGCAGAAAAGCCTACAGACTTCGTAAAGGACACAGAGCACAGAAGCAGAACTTGGTCTCATTGGAGAGGCTTCCTTAAGGGTGAGCAAAGTGCTCTCTGAGGCTTAGGGGGAGAAAGGACTGTGGAGACATGATGAGAATGCCAGGGCCTGTTGATCTGCCATTCTTGACACTCACAGGGCAGCGCTTTCTCTCTGTGATGAGAAGCCCAGAGAGGCACTCAGACAAACAAAAGTCAGGGCCTGTGCTTTAGGCAAGATGATTAAATTATGCCTCAAAAAAAAAAAAAAAAAAAAAAAAGAGAAAGGTCAGGGCCCCAAATTGAGAACATCCCAATAGCTGGGAGAGGGCAGGGCTGAGGGGTCTAGCCATGTGTGGCCTGCTGGGTGCTGGCACCGGAACTCCATGCAGTGCCTCAGGGGCACATCCAGGGTGGGATCAGAGCCTGCTGCCCACTCACAAAGAGCAGCCTTGAGGAGCCTTTATTGGGAGGCAGCCAGGCCAGGCCTTGGCCTCTACATCTGGAGGCAGGCCTGGGTGCAGGCAGAGGCGAGGAAGGAAGGGGCAAGGTCCTCAGGGACTTCCACGCTGCCGGTCCCCGCGGACACCGAAATTCTCCTTTTCTTCTCGAACCTCTCCTCACAGGGCTTCCAGACACCACACCTTCTGGACCTGCCTCCAGCCTCTCTGGCCTCTCCACACAGGCACCTCATTCCAACAGGACCTTTGTGTAGGGACCCCCCCTCCCAAACCAAAGTCTTCTTTTCCATCTGCTTCCTGGGAATTCTTACCCTGTCCCTTAGTACATAGTGATGACCCCACCAAAGACCTCAAGCCTCTCAAGAGTCGAGATGTGTGACTGTGACTTCCTGTTCAGTGTGTCATTTGGCTACCTCACCAGCATTTTATTTATTTATATGTTTTTGAGACATAGTCTCACTTTGTTGGCCTCGGTAGAGTGCAGTGGTATCACAGCTCACAGCCACCTCAAACACTTGGGCTCAAATGATCCACTTGCCTCAGCCTCCTGAGTAGCTGGGACTATAGGATACCCAGTTATTTTTTAGAGATGGGGTCTCACTTTTGCTCAGGCTGGTCTCAAACTAAACTCAAATAATCCGCCTGCCTCGGCCTCCCAGAGTGCTGGGATTACAGGCATGAGCTAGGGCACTCAGCCACTCATCAGCATTTTAAATTGCACATGGTAAGTCACCTGCCTGCTCCCTTCCAACCTCCCACAGCTCAACAAAGACACCACATGCCCAGGCTGCCCATCCCTGAGCCTCTTCCTCTGTCACCACCCACGTATGAGTTGTCACCACGTCCTGTCCTTTCTACTTGCAAAACAGAACTTGAATCTGCTCACCTCTCTCCTCCACGGGCGCCACGCCGCATCTGGACCCTGGACAGAGTCCCTCCCCACAATCCTGCTTCCCTCTCCCTCACAGCCCAATGGCTATTTTCTACACAGCAGCCAGTGTGATGCTCTCGAGACAGAAATTAGGTCATGTCATTCCCCTGCTTCATTCAGCCTTTGATGCTTTCTCATCTCACATCTAGTGAAATCCGCCTTCCTGAAGCCAGCCCCTGACGTCCGATAGGGACCTGGCCCTGCCTTCCTCTGCAAGCTTCCACTCTCTTCCAGGACCATTTTGCTGTGGCCACATTGGCCTCTTTAATTCCTCAAACCTAATTTTCTTCTGGACCTCAAAACTTTTACTAGACTATTCTAGACTATTCCCTCCTCTGTCTGCAACATCCTGTCACCCTGCTCTCTAGAGAGCTGCATAAGTGGGCAGGTGAATACCTGGCCCTGGCTTTTCAAACACTCCTGCTCTAGGACCTGACGAGGGGCCCCTGCAGGACATGAAGCCCCCCGAGTTCTGCTGTCCCCCACACTACTGCATGTCAAGAAGGCCTGGCAGAGCCGCCCAGAGGGTAACGTGGTATGGTAGACATAGCAAGGGCTCTGGAGTCTCAACTTCTGTCCTTACAACTGCATCACGTGGTGCTGGGCAACTCACCTGACCATTTCTTCTATAAAATGGACAGACTAACAACCGCCTTTCATGGTGGTTGTGGGAATCAATCAGAGCTGGCACTTATGGACTCCTTACTGCATGCCAAATTATGCTAAGAATTTTTTTTTTTTTTTTTAGGGACAGAGTCTCATTTTATTGCCCTCGGTAGACTGTTATGGCTTCACAGCTCACAGCAACCTCCAACTCCTGGACTTAAGCAATTCTCTTGCCTCAGCCTCTCGAGTAGCTGGGACTTACAGGTGTCCGCCACAATGCCTGGCTTTTCTTTCTTTTTTTTTTTTTTTGCAGTTAGGCCGGGGCCAGGTTCGAACTTGCTATCCTCAGTATAGGGGGCCGGCGCACTACCCACTGAGCCACAGGCGTCGCCCTACGCTAAGAATCTTATAGGCATTACCTCATTTAATTTTATAGCAACTCTACGAAACAGAGAGTATCACCGTCCTGTACAGAAGAGGCAACTGAGGTTCAGAGAAGTTAAGGAGCTTGTCCGAGGCCCATCTACCAAAGGGGTGTAGAGCAGGATGCTGTCTATGCTGTTAGGCTGTAAAGCCTAGAAATAAATTAGCACGATGCCTGACATGTAGTAATAAGGGTTTGTTAAAAGTGTCCACTCCCTCTTCTGACCTTCTTTCCCCATTGTCCCCACCTTATTCACATTAAGGCATTTCTGAAGGAAGGGTTCAGAAAGCAAAGAAACCTCAAGGGAGCACGCTCCAGTGCTGGCTGAAACACGTACCCACACGTGTCTTACCCACACCTAAGCAACCTTCTCTTCTGAAGGTTCAGCTGCAGGTGAAACTTCAGAATCTTTTCAGTGATATGGGGTTGGTTCTGTGAATTCTACCATCAGATTCTGTTTTTTGGTATCTAACTTCACAGCAATAGTACAAATTATCCTGGCTACAAATTTTCAAACTCTCACCCGCTCAGCAGTGGTATCCTACCCTGCAGCAGGGCAGTGTTATCACTGCACAGTAGGGGAAAGTCAGTGCTTCCATGGGGGCCTTTCAAAAGCAGAACAGTCCCGCTGGATCATGATGGCCAGGCCTGCTGGGGTTCCCCAGGCCTCCTGCTGTTCCTGCATTATCTAAACCTGGTGAGGGCTCAGGTTTGCAGAGAGCGGCAGTCTCCATCCAGCTGTGCAGGGAGGGGCAGGAAGGGAAAGTGAGATCACTTCCAAGCCAGCTTGCCCAAGGCCAGGGGCTAGGCTGCGCTGTACTCCAGCAATGCGGATGCCAGGCTGGATGCCTCTGGACAAGGTTCTTTTCTCTTAAACTTCAGAAGTCTCAAGTGTGTAATGAAGGGGTTAACTGAGTATCTCCTGTGGTGGTTTTGAAACATGTCTGCAGATTCTCTGACATCCTTCATATCAGGAGATGGAGTCTAACTTCAATCCCCTGGAATGAGCTGGCCTTAATGACAAAATGCTAACAAAGGGAATGCAACAAAAGCCATGTTGTGTGACTTCCTAGATGAGGGCAGAAAGGTTATACAGCTTTCCCCTGGTTCTCTCCTGGGACACTGGCCTTTGGAGCTTTGAGCTGCCTGTAGGAAATGGAGGCAGCCATAATGTGATGAAGCCCAAACAGGTCCCCTGAAGTGACCTCAGGGGGAGGTCCTGAGATGGCATAGAGAGAAGCAGCTGGCCGGCCTCTAGCTGTGATGGTACCTGGCTGCTCCTGGTCCCGGTCTATCTAACTGTGACTGCATGAGCAATAGAAGCCGGAATCGCCCAGGCAAGCTGTTCCCAAATTCCTCAAACCCAATTTTATTCCTGACCTCACAGCCTTTACTAGACTATTCCCTCCTCTGTCTGCAACATTCTGCCGCCCACTGAGCCACAGGTGCCGCCCTCTAGACAGCGGCGACATAAGAAACCACAGGCCATGATAACCATTGCTGTTGTTTTAAACCAGGAAGTGTTGGGGGTGACGTGTTCTGCAGCAGTGGATAACCAGAGCAATCTCTCACTTCCAGTTCTGGGGTTCCTCTCCAGCTCCTCTAGAATTCTATAAACAGCGCGAGCAAAATACACCGTGAAGAATGAAAAGACACAAGGTACCATCTTTGCAACATTCATTCATTCATTTTACTGAATTTTATAAAATTTTACTGATCCTTCACCATATCGCAGGCTTGAGACTAGATGCCACAGATATAAAAACAGTAAGACCCCTCAGGGAAGTTAGGGAGATCGAACTTCCAAGGCCAAGGAGTGGTCTAGTTAGGGAGATCAACTCATCAACTCATACTTCTTAACCAGTGGTAGTGGGAAGGGAGGCATATGGGAATTATCAGAATCACTGGGGGACACTATTGAACTATACCTCTTGCTTTAATAATATGAGGTGTGGAACCAGGGAATGTGTTCTCTAGCTGGCAATCACTACCTTGTCAGCTCCTGACGGGAGGGCATCACAGCCACACACATGATAAGAGAGAAGAGAGTTTTGTGAACACTTCGATATATAAATCTTTAAAAACATTCAACATCTTGAAAAGGCTAGGAGCTACAGCAAAACAATGTACAAGGTGGAATGGGGACTCAGGAGCCCAGTCATTTATATACAGTGACTAATTTTAAGGAAGCTCCTCCTCTCTCCCTCCGTTTATATTAACTTTTGTATTTACCATTCACCAGGTCCTGAGGACTCAGCAATGAACAAAACAGACTCTCTGCCCTCATGCAGCTCACGGTCTAGAGAAGCAACTCATACTAACAGACAAAATAACTATCACGTGGCAAAAGTGCTGTGTAGAAAACTGAAGTAGGGAAAGATAGGGGAGTGAGATTTTCTATAGAGAGGTAATGACACGGGGTTTCCTCGCACTATGGCTGCCTCCATTTCCTACAGGCAGAAGCCAGCCTCACACCTGGGGAAAGTGTGCCGGGTGAGGGAATAGCACACAAGAGGTGGGCACCCCTGCCATCCAGAAAGAGTAACAAGGAGGCTGCAGGGCTGGGAGCAGTAGTGGAGGTAAGGGGAGAGGCAGCAGTGGCTGTGGCTAGGGACCTTCCAGGTCCCGGAAGGCAAAGGCAGAGTTTGAAATTTGCTCTGACTTTGATTTTACCCTTTCACACTTTAGTGTGTCCCTTCCACGTCCATCTGTGGATTCTCCCTAGTGCAGCGGGAGGGAGGCCCAGGCACAGTGGGGAGTTTCTCCACACACTGCCCATAGGCACCAGCACTGTGTGCCCAAGGCCAGGCCCTTCAGCTACAGACCTCCGGTCTATTCTTCTTTAGTCAGAAGTAGGGTTCAGAATCCAGAAGACCCCACATAGGTAAAACTAATTAAATAACAGCCTTTCTTAGAACATGAAGAGCAACATGTTTACAAGCCAAGGACCATCACTGCCTATCACCTGCAATTTTGGTCCACATTAACACTATTTACATAAGACTCCTCAGCCCTTGGTTCAGTATGCCAGCCCTCCACCCCCACCTCTAAGTACTGAGCCTTCACAGGACTGCCGGCCCCAGAACACCTGCTCTACGTACCTCCCAGCAGTCCAGGAAATAGAGCCCTTAGCCTGAGCGTCTCTTTTCCTTCCCTGACCCACTCAAAGAGATAAGGTTTCCCTGTTTGCCACTTGCAACACCTTGACTTGCGCTTCCTGACAATCACCACATTTGTGATTTATTCAACAAATACACACTGAAGTCTCCTGTGAGCAGACTCGGGGCAGGAGCTGATACATTTGTTTACGATCTACCTTTCCCACTGGTCCTGAGAGGGCAGGCTCCCTGACTTTCTTGTTTATCCCCATATACCCAGCAAATAGCACAGATCCTGCCACTCAGAAGATATTCAATAGATACCAACACATGAATAATAAATAAACCAAGAATCCAATAGACAAAATAAAAACTTAAAAACATCTTTTGCAATATCCTGGATGGAGCTGAAACACATTCTTCTTAGCGAAGTATCACAAGAATGGGAAACCAATCATCCAATGTACTCGATACTAATATTAAGCCAGGAGGTTTGATGCGTGCCCACATAGGAGAAAAATTCACTTCATGGGGGACAGGAATAACAAGGGAGGGAGAGGGAAGGGGGCTGGGGTGCTGTCACTGAATGGGCACAGGGTGGGGGGTTGGCACAGCTTTTGTGTGTGGGACATAACCAAAAGAGGGACTCTAACTAACAAAGTCAAATATTTTGACCTGGTAGTTTATAACCTCACATTAACCTGAAATAAATTTACTTAAAAAAAATATATACACCCTTAAGCCAGTGATTAAGATAACCATCTGAGTCCTGGCTTCTAAACAAATAATAACAATGATCGCAATAAAATTTAAAATTAAAATAATTTGTTATTTAAAATATTTTTTAAATTTTTTTTTTTTTTTTTTGAGACAAAATCTCACTAAGTCACCCTCGGTAGAGTGCCATGGCATCACAGCTCACAGCAACCTCCAACTCTTGGGCTTAAAAGATTCTCTTGCCTCAGTCTCCCAAGTAGCTGGGATTACAGGCGCCCACCACAATGCCCAGCTATTTTTTTGTTGCAGTTGTCATTGTTGTTTAGCTGGCCTGGGCTGGGCTCGAACTCGCCAGCCTCGGTGCATGTGGTTGGCGCCGTAACGACTGTGCTATGGGCACCAAGCCAAATTTAAAAAAATTTTTGAGACAGTGTCTCAATCTGTCGCCCTGGGTAGAGTGCCGTGGTGTCATAGCTCATGACAACTTCAAATTCCTGGACTCAAGTGATGCTCTTACTTCAGCCTACCAAGTAGCTGGGACTACAGGCGCCCACCACAGTGCCTGGCTAGGTTTTCTACCCTGTCTCACTATTGCTCAGGCGAGTCTCAAACCCCTAAGCTCAAACAATCCACCCATCTCAGCCTCCGAGAATGCTGGGATTACTGACACGAGCTAACATGCCTGGCCATAATTTGATATTTAAAATTTAATACAATAAAATGAAAACGACTACCATTTATAGATGTATACACTGTTTAAATATACTAACAGGTACTTTCCACTTATTATCTTACTTAAGCTTCACAGTAGCTCTGTATAATTAGATCACTTTTACACATAGCTTGGATGTCCTGGAGCCTGGACTCAAACAGAAGACTGGCTGACTCCTGGGCCCAGAGAATCAGAAGATGTGGTTAAGAAAAAGTGAGCTGGAAAGCGACTGAAGGGGACTGACTGGGGGAGAAAGAAAGGCTCTCCTTTGTCTTCACTTACCTGTTTACCACTTAGTTAACTGACCAGCTAGAGTCAAGCTCCAACACTGAGAATTACAGAATGTTCCTTCAGTCATTCTTGTAAGATTATTAAGTATTGTTTTCAGCAATGATCCTGAAGGTACTTTTAGAGACACTGCATTATCTAATCCTTGTAACGGACAGCCCAGGGCTCAGAGAAATGGCACGGGTTACCAGCATCGTCCAATCAGTAGCAACTGAATAAGCGCTTTAGCCTGCGTTTTCTCACTCTTGATTCAATGTGCACTCCTGCGGATGGTGCGTTCTCGTGATGGCTTTGCACTTAGGTGGATGACACTGTATGGGCTTCATCCATGGCAGAAATCTGTCCTATTAACAAACTCTGTCCCTCTGGCTTCTCTCTGCTGTAAAGACTACCCTGGCCAGGGTCAAATAAGGCTGTGGACAGTAATGATCTGAGTGACAGGCTTTCAGAGTGATTCACTGGGCACCTTGCACAGTGGCAGGTGCATAGTTTGTAAAAATGTTTTCTCCTCTCCTCTCCTCCCCTCTCCTCCCCGCCCCTCCCCTCCCCTCCCCTGTTCTTTTCTTTTCTTTTCTTTCTGTCAGAGTTTCACTCCTGCTACCCAGGGTTTGAGTGCCATGGTCTCAGCTTAGCTCACAGCAACCTCAAACTCCTGGTTTCAAGCAACCCTGCCTCAGCCTCAGGAGTATCTGGGACTATCGGTGCACACAATGCCCAGCTAATTTTTTCTATTTTTAATAGAGGTAGGGTCTTGCTCTTGCTCAGGCTGGTCTCAAACTCCTGAGCTCAAAAGATCCTCCCACCTCCCACCTCCCAGAATGGTAGGATTATAAAAGGTGTGAGTCACTGCGTCCAGCCATCTAACAATGTTTCCTAAATAATGAATGAATTAATGAGTCAGGAGAGAAACCACAGGGATCTGATAACATGAAAGAGCCCAAGAGAGCACACTGTCGTAGCCTGTGCCTGGCAGGATCTTCTGTGTGTTGCCTCCTGAATTTCAAAGAGTAACAGCATCCGTCCAACTGCCCTTCACACACTGACAACCACAAGACGGAGAGAAACCAAGCCAAGGGTTCAGATGACAGCAAGAAGCCCCTCTGCTGTGCTGCCACCGGCTCTGATGCCAGAGAGAAATGAGGCCCCATGGAACCATCGTCATTTTACAGCAGCTTGCTGAGAAGAGCCTGCTTGATAGGAGAACTGAAAAGTGGAAATGAGTGAGAAAAACACTCCTGCTACGTCAACCCCACACTCAGGCATATCAGAAACATGCTCGTAGCTTTGAAGCTAATAAATCCATTTATAGAATACATTAGAGTCAATTTTATTTGTGTAATTATTCGGCAGGGAATGGTGAATGCCAGAGCCCCAAGATTCCCACATAGTTACTCTTTAAAGTTTTAAAACCAAGGACTGGGGAGGGGTTGGGAGTTGGAAGGGTGACTAATATAAGATGCAGGGTTTCTCTTTGGGTAATAAAAATGTTCTAAAAGTGACTGTGGTGATGGATGCACAAGTCTGAATACACATGTAACTGAAGGCCACCACATGGTACACTCACAACAGATGAAATATGTGGTGCGTGGATTCTGTCTCAGTAAGACTGTTTAAAAAACTGGATAACAAAGGAGAGAAACTGTCCTCGGTATTGCACTAATGCATTCGCGTATTTCCCATTAACCTTTTCTTCCTGATTTAAGATAACTGCTATAAACACAGTTTTCTGTATCAGCTGTAACACAGCGATGTTCTCAATATCACAATATGCAGGGCTATCTGCCTTAAACAAAGCTGCTCCATATATTTTCTTTCTTTACTTTTTTTTCTAAAAATGCCCCTTTATCTTAAACTTTGGTGGTTAAGCTCCGGTGCTTGAGTCATACACTACTTACTGGCTGTGTGACCTCTAGCGAGTTACCCAAGAGGTTTCCATGCCTTGGTTTCTCCATATGTAAAATAACAGTGTCAGCTTCATTAGGATATTGTGAAAATTAAGTAAGATAATGTATATAAAGCATTTAGTGCTGTGACAACAAGTGTTCTTGTTGTCAGTGTAAAATTGCCTATAGCAGCCCTCCTGAGCTCTGGATTCAGAAACCAGGAACTCCCCAGTGTTCAGTACACTTAGTGAATTTACCAAGATGAAAGGGGCAGGGAGTGGGGATGTATTTTGGGCATTCTACATGACAGCTATGAGTTTCAGCAATATTGGGCAACACATCCCAGGTCATCCCTACACAGAAACACCTTGAAGCCTGGACAGTCTCCCAAGATTCTGACAGCTGAGAAACTGGTGCCCAAGGAGACATAGTGGCCCACAGCACTTTGGGTTCTCTCTAGACCAATGGTCCTTAAACTTCAAAAGTCACAGTCACAATTGAGAACCTCAGGAAGCTATGGAAACTTTGTCCAGAAAAGTATATACTGCACATGTGTATGCATGCGTCTGCATAACTGTACCTATAATTACATGGACCTTCTGAGTCCTTAAGACCTCACCCATAAACACCAGAGGTCTAGAATCACACGACCCCAGCCTTAAGGCTCTGAGGTTCTGGACCTCGATGCTCCCACAGCAGCTGGGGACGGAAGGCTCTTTGGAGACTTGCCCTCCTAAACTGGCCTTGGCCAGATAAACAGTCCTGAGAGCTGACTGCTGAATCCTAGACACTGCAAACATCTGCATCCAGGGGATTCCCAGGGGCCCTGAGTCAGAACAGAACACAGCCTGGTGGCTTGGGAAGCTGTTGTAGGGCAAGGCCCAGAAGCCTTGCTGATAAGCAGCCAAGGAGTTCCAACTTCAAGGCAACTTCCCTCCAGATGAAGAGAGGAATCTTAGGAGAGAAGCTGGAGGCACAGTAAGTCCTAAGAAGAATTCAAGGGAGCTGGAAATCCCCGAAACTCCCAGGACTGCTAGGACTTAAAGAAATAAAGACTGGAGATTCTGCCCTGATTGCAAGAAGCTAGAGCTGAGGGGGTGGGGGGGTGGGGGGCAGGAATGGGAGAGATGAGTACACTATGGATCAAAGGCTGTTTGGCTCCATGTATTACCAGTTGTTATGGTGCTGAGCAAACCATCAAACTTCAGTTTCTTTTTCTTTGCAAAATACAGATACCAATCCCCAACTCTTAGGGTTCCTGTGAGGTTAAAGGAATTAATGTGCATAATTTTTTTGAGTCCTTTCCTCTTAAGAACCTGAAAAAGGGGCAGTGCCTGTGGCTCAAGGAGTAAAGTGCTGGCCCCATATACTGGGGGTGGCGGGTTCAAGCCTGGTCCCAGCCAAAAAAAAAAAAAAAAAAAAACCTGAAAAAGTAAGGAATGGAGGAAATACAGAAAGAGAGTTGAGAGCTCACTCTAGCCTCAGATGAAACCTGGGTTCCAATCCTGGCTCCACCACTTAGATAGACAAGATTCCTAACCTCTCTGAACTTCAAGTTCTTTATCTGTGAAACGGGGACAGTAATACTTTCCTTGCAAGGCTGTATTAGGATTAGACATAATAGCTGTTTAATGCCTGGTTCACATGATGAAACGCTCAATAAAAAATGGTAGTTTCTATGATCAGAAAAGTTAAGCTTAATTCCAGAAGTCATTTTGATGAAGTTAAAAAAATAAAAGATCTGGAGCTATAAAAAAAGCTATCGTGAAATCTTGGTCATGCCACTTTTCAGTTTTGAACAAATGTAATTTCCAAGAGCCTCAGCTTTGTCTTTGATAAAGCATAAATAATAACAGGAGCTAATTAGATGATGGATTTAAAAGTTCAGCTCAGTGCTCAGCACAGAAACACTCATTTATAAGCTATGAAAGTACAAACCATATTCTACAAAATGACGTAAGAGCCCAGGGTTTGACTTCCTATGAACTGGACAGATTCAGTGTTTTTTTTTTTTTTCAGTTTTATGAACATATAATTGACAAAAAAAGTTTGGATTATTCAATGCTACAATATGATTTTTTTTTCTTTTTTTTTTTTTTTTTTTTTTTATACAGAGTCTCACTTTGTTGCCCTGGGTAGAATGCCTCAAACTCTTGTGCTTAAGCGATTCTCTTGCCTCAGCCTCCCAAGTAGTTGGACTACAGGTGCCTGCCACAATGCCCAGCTATTTTTTTGTTGCAGTTGTTATTGCTGTTTAGCTGGCCGGGGCCGGGTTTGAACCCGCCAGCCTGGGTGTTTGTGGCCAGCACCCTACCTACTGAGCTATGGGCACCGCCAATGTGATGTTTTGATATAAGTATATACTGTGACATGATCACCACAATCAAGCTAATAAACATATCAAACGCCTCAGACATTTATCTTTGTGTGTGTATACATGTGGAGAGAATATCTGAGATATACTCTCTTAGCAAATTTCAAGTATACAATACATTATAATTAACCAAAGTTAGTATGTTGTATATTAAGTCTTCAGAATTTATTCATCTGGTAACTGGAAGTTTGTACTCTTTGAACATCTCCCCACTCCCCCACCCCAATCCTTGGCAACCACCCTTCTACTCTCTTTCTATGAGTTGAGCTTTTTTATATGTGAGATCATGCAGTATTTGTCTTCTGTGTCTGGCTGATCTCACTTAGCATAACGTCCTCCAGGTTCATCCATGTTGTAGCAAACAGCAGGATGTCCTTCTTTTTAAAGGCTGAATAATATTCCATTGTTCAAATCAACATACTGTTTTATTACTACTGCTCTGTGATGTAATTTGAAATCAAGTGATATGATGCATCCAACTTTGCTGTTCTTGCTTAAGTTATTTGGTATCATTTGTGGTTTCATATAAATTTTAGGACTATTCTATTTCTATTAAAAAAAAAAAAAAAAGCTACTGAAATTTTCACAGGGAAGGCATTAATCCGTAGATTCCTTTGGGTAGTAGGGTCATTTTGACAATGTGCTGCTAGGCAGATTCTTTAAATGGCTTAGTGTGAACTCAGCCTTTTGCAATCTTGTTTGGCCAGGGAAGATTCCTTCTCACTTTTTGTCCTCTGCTTGCTTCAGTGGCTCCTCTCTAAGGAGTTTTCTTCAATCAGGAGATAGGGAGCATCTTTGGTGTCTGGGCCGGGCCAGAGTAGATGACAGCCTCTTGAGGAAGAAATAATTACCTGCTCCCCTGCATGCATGGCCCACCCCCCTTCAGAAGGAAAACCGCCTAAGAAATGGGCAGGCATACTGTTGGCTGCCACGCAGCATGCCCACGTGGGGGGAAGACAGCAACCCCATTTAATGCACTTGGAGAAAAGGACTATGGGGAAATGCTAACAGGGCATGTTGGCCCCAGGATTCAGTTCCAGATCATGTGTTAGTTACCATGCGGGCTCTGTACAGGATTGTCAGATGAAACAGAACAGAGGAGATGCCCCTTGATTTCTCTGTGGCTTCTACACTCCCTGAAAGGTCTGCAGAGAGAGTACCACCGAATGGCAAGCCCTCTGCATTCTAACTCTTCTACTTTTTCCTACCTGTGTCACCTCAGGCAAGTAGTTTCACCCCTTTGAGCTTCAGTCTCCTCATTTATAAAATGGGGACGATATATATGTACCTCACAAGATCAAACTAAATGAGATTAGGAAGTGTTTAAATGCTTATCATAATGTCTGGCACATGGTTTAAGTAAATAATAGCTGTAGATGCTCTGTTGCCTTTAATTTCATTTAAAGTACTCTGTTGCCTTTAATTTCATTTAAAACCTGTTTATTTTCTTTCTTCAAGCAGAAATACAGGTAATTAGGGAAAAATCTGTGATGCTCTGGTAGCATGGTATGAAGAGCACAACTACCCACCTGGGTTAATTTCTTTTTCCTGCTTGCATCTCTTCAGATTTTCCACTGTTGACTAATCACTGTGGAAATTCTAAGGAACCAAAAGAAAAAAAAAATTAGAGCCAGACGTACTCTGGAGCTGTAAACTGAACCAATCTTTTGGGAAGGCGAGTTAGCATCTATTAACAAATTGAATGTGCACATCCATTGGGGCAGGCAAATGTCCAGGACTCTGTACTATAGGTATGTTTACATAAGTAAAAGGATACTTGGGAAACATACTGTGCAGTAGCAAAACAAGGGGGAAAATGACTTACACATCTGTTAACAGGAAAATACAATGAGAAACAACACAGTCATTTCAAAGAATGAGGGAGATTTGGGTGGCACCTGTGGCTCAAAGGAGTAGGGCGCCGGACCCATGTGCTGGAGGTGGTGGGTTCAAACCCAGCCCCAGCCAAAAACTGCAAAAAAAAAAAAAAGAGGGAGCTATCATTGTACTGACATGGAAAAAATGTACATGTTTGTTAAAAAATATACAGTATAATTACATACATTATCACTTTAGAATAAAAAATACAAACATGGGTATTTATATGTAGAAAAAAGGGAAGCATCTGACATGTTTAAAAGTGTACATAGTTTACATTTAGAACATTTTTAAGTATACATAGAAAAAACAAAGTATAATAAACAATGGTTTTCTCTAGAACTTAGAGAGGTTATGGGAAAATGAATGAGAAAGACTTTCAACTTTTTAATAGTATCTTTGTTTTGACTACTTTTAAAAAAAAATTTTTTTTTTTTTTGAGACAGTCTCACTTTATCGCCCTCAGTAGAGTGCTGTGGCTTCACAGCTCACAACAACCTCCAACTCCTGGGCTTAGGCAATTCTTTTGCTTCGGCCTCCCGAGTAGCTGGGACTACAGGCACCCGCCACAATGCCCTGCTATTTTTTGTTGCAGTTTGGCCAGGGGCTGGGTTCGAACCCGCCACCCTCGGTATGTGGGGCTGTTGCCCTACCCACTGAGCCACAGGTGCCGCCCTTGACTGACTACTTTTAAAGAGGCATGTATAACTTTGATAAGCATTATACACGTTGTCTATGTAAAATTCTGTACATCAGCTAACATCAAGTGCAAGGGCAAAAGGACTAAGCATGTTTATCATTCACAGACCCCAAGAACATTCTCCAACAAAAAGGAAAATGATATAGAAAATAAGTGACAGCTTAGAATCAGCAGTGAGCAAAGGAATTAGTTAAGCATACTGGTAAATTCAAAGTACTGATTGAATAAAACAAAGCTAATGAGAGAGAAAAACAAATTTGACAGTATTTGATATTAAATATTGGATAATAGCAATATCAAGGAAGGAAGAGAGATCAGAGTTAACACCTTTAGGTTTCATGATTATTAAAGACAAACAGAAATATTCTTTTAGTGTAGACAATACATCTATTATGTCTGTTAAAATTTTAAAGGTTAAAAACAACAAAAAGTAGAAATAGAATGCGTAAGTCTCAAACTAGTTAGCATACTCTTGGATGAAAAAATCTAACAAAAAACATCAATCCTTCCCAAATTACTACATAATTTTAATTAAATTTCATTAAGAATATCAATAGCTTTTTTAAAAGGGAAAATAGATAAATTTACTTTAAAATTCATATGGAATAATAAATATCCAAGACAACTGGCCAAGAAATATTCCAAAACATATGAAAAATAATTAGGGGATTTGTTTTATGAAATAATTAAAATTTATTATAAAGACATATTTAAAAGATGTGGTATCAACATAAGAACAGATAAATAGGTTTGTGGATTTTAACTAGAAAGTTTAAAAATAGGTACAAGTAAATAAAGACCTTACATATTAAAAAAAGATAGGATTTCAGCTTGGTGCCAGTAGCTCAGTGATAGGGCGATGGCCACATGCACGGGGATCGAACATGGCCCAGGCCTGCGAAACAACAACAATAACAAAAAAATTGCCGGGCATCATGGCAGGCGCCTGTAGTCCCAGCTACTTGGGAGGCTGAGGCAAGAGAATCTTTTAAGCCCAAAAGTTTAAGGTTTCTATGAGCTGTGATCCCATGGCACTTTACTGAGGGTGACATACTAAGATTCTGTCTCAAAAAAAAAAAAAAAAAAAGATGGGATTTCAATATAAAGGGGAAAAGACGGTATATTTAAGAAATGGTGCTGACATAATTGAAACAAAGCTAGACTATGACTTTTTAGTGTACACATGTAAACATAAATTCCAAAGGGATTAATGGTTCTGGATTAAGTTAATGAAAACAATATAAGTATTAGAAGAACATTTAGAAAAACATTTATAGAATTCTGAATAACTTCCATATATTCCTAAAGAAGGCAAGAAATCCAAAACAGTATAAAGAGAAAAACAGAAAATATATTTTGCAATAAATAACTTTATGTTTTTTTTTTCCAATTGTTGGGGATTCATTGAGGGTACAAGAAACCAGGTAATAACTTTGTTTTTTAAATAAAAACAAAATGATTAGGAAAAATATTTATAGCACTTTATATAATCCTTAATACATAAATACATAAAAGGCTCCTAGAGCTTACTGAGATAAAAGCAAACAACTCAAGATAAACAAGGTGAAAGAAATTCACAGAAGAGGAAAATGAAATAGCCAGTTAACATAAAACAATGTTCAATCTCACTGGTAGTGGGAAAGAAAATACAAAGGAAGCAACTATGAGACACTACTTCTGCCCATCAGTTTGATCACAAAATAAAAAAATAGGAAAGGAGAGAGTGAGAAAGGTAGATGGGAGGAAGGAAAAGAATATCTAGTACTGGTAAAGATTTATAGTCATGGAAGTGCTCGTATATGGCTGGGAAGAATGTAAATGATTTATTAAAATGTTAAATACAAATACCCTCTGACCCAGCAATACTATTTTTGAAAATGTAACCTACTGAAACAAAAGCAGCAGTAGAAGGAGATATATATAAAGATATAACACAACACTATTTGCATGGAAAAAACCCAGGTAACTCAAATATCTGTCCGAAAAGAAATGGCTGAATACAGATCCAACCATTGGTGCTTCTAGCTCTACAGGCCCGAAGCTATTAAAAAGAACGAATGAAATCTGTAACTACCCATGCTGTGTTATTTAGTGGGAAAAAAAAAAAAAAAACTACAGCTTAATTACCACTTTTGACAAAACAAATAACCACATACACCCTCAAACCTTACCTTCATTTAAATAGGAGGTTGGAGAAAGTTAAGGAAGGATATATAGAAAACCAATCATGCTGGTTATCAGGGAGGAATGGAAATAGAAAGCAGAGAAGATTATCACTTTTCTTTTTTTTTTTTTTTTTTTTGTAGAGACGGAGTCTCACTTTACTGCCCTTGGTAGAGTGCCGTGATGTCACAGGACTCACAGCAACCTCCAGCTCTTGGGCTTCTGCGATCCTCCTGCCTCAGCCTCCCAGCAGCTGGGACTACAGGCGCCCGCCACAACACCCGGCTATTTTTTCGTTGCAGTTCCGCCGAGGCTGGGTCTGAACCCGCCACCCTTGGTGTATGGGGCTGGCGCCCTACTCACTGAGCCATAGTGACAAGGAACACGCCTACTGCTTAAGGGAAAAATTAATAAAATACAAACAAAAACAAAGAAACATATCAGCAGAAACAGAATGGCTGGTAAACTATGTTACATCCGACCCACTTATCTTTATATAGGATAGTAACTTGCATTTATCATTTGATCAAAATAGAACAGTTCTTCCACTTTTGTTTTGATAGTTGGAAGCCAGATTAAAAAAAAAAAAAAAAAAAAAAGCTTCATGGGGGAAAAAGTCTTTACTTGAAAATAAATTCTCTCCTTTAAAACCCAAAAGCAAGCCTCAAAGTTTTGTTTGAAACTGCTGTTTTTTAGGTGGTGTGCGGGCTTGTCCCATGCTGCTGACTGTTGTGAGGCTGGAGGTTGGTGCCCTGGGTTCCCTCCCTCCTCCAGGTCTAACTCCAGACCCTCTGGGAGTGCACCATCTGCTGCGCGGGGAGCCCGCCCTGCAAACAGCAGCATCTCCGCACACGGGGCTCTCTTGGATTCCAACCAGAGGCTTTGGTCTCTGTATCACATGAGCCTGTGGTCCGGGTAAGTGAAATGGGGATGTTTTTCAAATCATTTTGATGGAGCACAAAGGGTTTAACAAAAGAGAAAAAAGAAGCTGAATAGCATTCATAACAGGCTCTTGAAGGAGAGCTACCTATGCTGAAATCTTGCCATTTCTGTTACCTGGAAGGTACACTACACTCTCTCGGAGTAGAATGCTTTACTTTTAACTTCTATTTTGTTTCATTGTTAATACATGTTTTGTTGTCATAATAACAATACTGCCTATTTCTATGGGACTTCATATTTTACAAAGCGCATGTTACAGCAGCCTCCTCACTCTGCTCCACTCTCCCCTTCAATCCATTCTCCACTAGCAAACTCCACTGTCACCCTGCATCCTCAGGCCCCTGCCTCTTGACCTTCACCCATTTCTACCCTCCCTCCCTCTCTGTGCTTTGGCCACACTGGCCTCCTTTCAGGTTCCCTAACACTCTGCAAGCTTTCCTGCCTTTCCTGCCTGAGTCCTTGCGCCTCTCCCAGGCTGGGTTAAACTATCCGGCTCCACAGCACCCCAATTTTCTCCCTCCCCTCTGTGAGCTGTTGGCACAACTGACTCACCCCAGTTTAAACACCACCTCTTCCAGGAAGCCTCGCTCGCCTCCTCTTTCACTCCTCTGCTTATTGACTTCCTAACACCACTATTTTCCTTTAAACTTCATGTGGCTACAGGCTGTGCCTGTTTTATTTAATACTATCTGTGTATCACCTTGCTCAGGGCCTGGCAGATATTAGTAAATATTGGCTGAATACATGCAAAATTTATCAAAGCCTCGGCTCAAATGCTACTGCTCCTCCACTTAATTAGGCTTTCCACTAAGACTCTGTACCTGTCTTGGGGCACATTATCACATGTGTTAGTTATCTGAGTCTTTTTTTCCCATTAGACAACTTAAAAGATTTATTTACATTGATCATCTTCTCCACAGCACCATGCATAATGTCTGACACATAAAGGATTAAGAGTATGTGCATTCATATGCACACACATACTGAAAACACTAGTGAAGACTGCAGCCTCTAACCAACTGCAGACAGTAGTTTCTCTTAACTAGTAACTGTAGCATGGAATGCAAGAACCTCTGAGATACGCAGACAAATATGAGACAGGGAGAAATTGAAATTAGAGCAAAATTTGAAATGCAACAGTGTATGTGAGTATATATGGTGTTTGTGAAGGGACAGAACAAAAAGCCCTTATTTAAAAATCAGAGAAGTAGGCCAGGCGTGGTGGCTCACGCCTGCAATCCTAAAACTCTGGTAGACTGAGGCAGGTAGCTTGCCTGAGCTCAGGAGTTCAAGAATAGCCTGAGCAAGAGTGAGACCCTGTCTCTAAAAACAACTGGATATTGTGGTTGGTGCCTGTAGTCCCAATTACATGGGAGGATGAGGCAGGAAGCTGGCTTGAACCTACGAGTTTGAGGTTGGTGAGACTATCTCAAAACAAAAACAAACAAAACCCCAAAAAACAGAGAAGTCAAATCACTCACTGATGTATTTTAAGTATGTTTTTCTGCACTATCTAGATTTTCTTTCCTTGAACATGTTCTAATACTGCAATCAGGAAAAAATAACAAACTCATAATAAATACTATAAAAACAAAAGAAAATCTAGTGATAATTTTAGACTACAAAATCACCTATCCCTGTGTTTCCTTATTACATTGAGATAGTGGATACATCGACTCCAGATTGAAAGCTTTCTCAGGTGGGGCCCCTACAGTTCCTTCTGAAATTCTGGGGTATAGGAAGATGCCAGGAATGAGCTTCTGCAGGGGACAGCTCTCAGTTGCTCTCTAATGCAAAGCTGGCAGAGCTCCCAGAGTTGAGAACTAGAGGGAGAGTGTGGGAGTAATCAACTCAGCTCAAGTTCAGAACATCCATTAGATGCTAATTCACTGCCTGGCACTTGGTAGCACTTTTGCATACTTCTTTCATAGTACTTTTCACCATGGGTCATTACAATTATTCATTGACCTGCTTATCTTCTCTGAGGCACAAAGAACTCCACATGGCCAGGCGCTGTGCCCCTAACATCCTATTCCTCTAACCCGGTGCTTAGTACTGGACAGTACTCAATATACATTTAGTGAATGTTACAGACCACACCTATAAAATACTAACATAGTAACCGATCTAGATCCCTGGGACATAATAAACCCTTACTTTATTTCCCTGAATGTCCATTATTCAGTTCTGAAGAGCCAAACTGGAGCCATTAATTTGTGGAAGATTAAAGAGGATTCCTTTGAAGGTGGGAAATGCTGGCTTCCTCCAGAAGGAATGGATGCATTCCCATCTGCAGAATCAATCGGCACAACAGCTGACTGCAACTTCCACAGACACTATTCTCTGAAGAACAGTACTAAGGGTTTGCCATTTCTGAAGGACTTCCAGGACGTAATGGGCTCAGCTTCAAGTCATGATTAATAATCTGTTTCCAAGAACTTTAGATTTTCCACCTCTGTCTACACTTAGAAACTGCTTCTGACCTCTTGTGAAAACACTCAGCAGAGTTATTCGGGCAAGCTCAGCTTCTTGTCTGTCACACACAGTACCTGCTACCAGCTTCTTCCTTAAGTGGCTGGGCCAGAGTCCTCTGGTCCTGGGAGAACTGCACCTACTTCTGCTGTTGGCCTCAGCACTAGCTGGCTGATTTGAAATTTGGGATCACTTGACTGGGTGACAGGAAATAATGATGAAGCTTGGTTTAAAGAAACAACATGGCAGCTCTACAGTCCGTCGCAGAACTTTCAAAATTGATAAGCTCAAAGAGGTTCCTCATGCAAATGCCAGCCTCAGACTGAGGGGGCAGATGGCTGTGTGCACTGGATGACATTCCCTCTCTGGGAATTTTATTTTATTATTTATTTATTATTATTATTTTTTTAGACAGAGCCTCAAGCTGTCACCCTGGGTAGACTACCGTGGCATCACAGCTCACAGCAACCTCCAACTCCTGGGCTCAAGCGAGTCTCCTGTCTCCGCCTCCCAAGTAGCTGGGACTACAGGACCTGCCACAATGCCCAGCTATTTTTAGTTGCAGTCATCATTGTTGTTTGGTGGGCCGGGGCTGGATTTGAACCCGCCAGCTCAGGTGTATGTGGCTGGCGCCTTAGCTGCTGGAGCCACAGGTGCCGAGCCTCTCTGGGAATTTTAAAGCAGCTAATCCTGAGCATGTATATATTTTTTTAACCATTTAGTGCTTTATAAAGCTTTATCCAATTTTACCCGCATGTTATCCCTCTGAAGTAGGAATGGCTATGATCCTCATTTTATGTGAGGTGAGGTAGCCTGACCAGACTCTCAGTTAAGAGTTGGTGAGGGCAGAGCTCTTACCTGTCCCTGCTGACTTTTCACTGAACCTTACTTTTTTTTTTTTTTTCAGACAGAGTCTCAACCTGTTGCCCTGGGTAGAGTGCTGTGGCATCAAAGCTCACAGCAACCTCAAACTCTTGGGCTCAAGAGATTCTCTTGCCTCAGCCTCCCACGTAGCTGGGACTACAGGTGCCAGCCACAACGCCCAGCTATTTTTTTGTTGCATTCTTGTCATTGTTGTTTTACCAGGCCCAGGCCAGGTTCGAACCTGCCAGCCTTGGGGTACGTGGCCGGCACCCTACCCACTGAGCTATGGGTGCCACACATGAACCTGCATTTTCTTTTCTTTTTCTTTCTTTTTTTTTTTTTTGTCCTCAGTAGAGTAATGTGGCGTTACAGCTCATAGCAACCTCCAGCTCTTGGGCTAGGGCAATTCTCTTGCCTCAGCCTCCCAAGTACCCGGGACTACAGGTGCCCGCCACAAAGCCCGGCTATTTTTGTTGCAGTTGCCACTGCTGTTTTAGCTGGCCGGGGCCGGGTTTGAACCCATCACCCTCGGTATATGTGGCCAGCGCCCTACCCACTGAGCCACAGGTGCCGCCCGAACCCTACGTTTTCTAATTGACAGAGATTGTGGACGCCAACCAGCCCCAGGGTTGAAAATGTCTGGCCAGCAGCCAGGCAGGAGACTAGAGAGCACAACCAACTGGGCAGAAGAGTGCCACAGAGGGCGATGAACTGGCAGGCACACTTACCAGCAGACTTTCAGACCAAAAATCAAACCATCCTCTGACTTCTGCCTCTAGTTCAATCCTCGTCATTTAACAGATGGAGAAACTGAGATCCACGGAGGTTATATTAAAAAGGCAGTATGGTGTGCTAGAAAGTTCAGGGGCTTCAGGAGAGTGCGGTAATGCACACCTATAATCACAGATACTTGGGAGGCTGGGGTGGGAGGATTGCTTCAGCTTGGAAGTTCAAGGCTGCAGTGAGCTATGATCATGCCACTGCATTCCATCCTGGTCAACAGAGCAAGACCCTGCCTCAAAAAAAAAAAAAAAGACACCAAAGCCACCCTCAGCTGGTACATGCAGGCCTGGATTAATGGGTATGAAGCATTCTACCACGTTGCCAATCCCACACCTCCTGGCAGGGACCAGAAAATCCAGGTACCGTCCTTCCAGAACATTACCTCCTCTCCACCATCTTAGGAAAAGGGATGTCTCTTTTGATTATTCAACGTCTTACGACCCTGGGGTAAGGTGGAGAAAGTACCCCTGGCATTCCCATTGCCCATGCCTGTGGGTAGTTGATGGCAGCAACAGTCAACCTTCCATGGGCATTGCAGCAGGGCAAGACTGCAGCTTGAAGACATACCCAGGGGCTCTGAGGATCCTCCTACTAACCAGGATCTTATTTCAAACTATTTCTAAGGATAGCATGTTCCTGAGGATTAGGGTCTCTGGTGGCCTTAAAGATAAAAAGCCCTTAATCTGTGTCAAGACCTACAACTTTGGAAACTTGAAATTCAAGATCTGCCTTCTTTAGCTTTTCTTTGCACTTTGACTGTGGCCATCCTTTCCCTGCAGCAGTTGAGAATGTGTCTGGGTTAAAAGAAGGAAGGGAGGCAAATAAAGCAATTTTCCCCTCCTATTCTCCTTCTCTCTTGCCAAACTAGGAACTAGGTCTTTAAGTTAAAATTGAGTAAGCCGTGTCTCCTCTGCACATATGTGCCAGGCTTCCTACTAGGCAGTGGGGCATAGTGATGGCAGGCACACAGAGGGCACAGATGGTCTAGCAAAGACACAGAAAATTGAAGTTATGGCAAGAATAATGTAAATATGATTCAGGTAAACAAACTCCAGGAAGGAGCTAAGCGTTATATAGGAGTATATACTTTACCCTCAGTCAATGGGGTCAGGGAATGGCATTACTGACCATTTCGTGTTACATAAAAGGTTGAGCGTAACATAGGGCCTAGCACTTCAGAGGGGTTCAGTATATCAGTTATTTTTTCTCTCTCTCCCCAGCTATATACGTGTTTGTGAGTTCATGTGTTTACACACACACATACACACACACTGAGACTTCCTTTCTTCAAGAAAACCAAACCAGGCTGGGCATGGTGGCTCATGCCTATAATCCTAGCACTTTGGGAGGCCGAGACAGGTGGATTGCCTGAGCTCAGGAGTTCAAGACCAGCCTGAGCAAGAGTGAGACCCCATCTCTAAAAACTAGCTGGGCGTTGTGGTGGGCACCTGTAATCCCAGCTACTTGAGAGTCTGAGGCAAGAGGATCGCTTGAGCCCAGGAGTTTGAGGTTGCTGTGAACTATGACACCACAGCTCTCTAAAGAGGGTGACCAGGTAAGACTGTCTCAAAAAAAAAATACCAAACCTTTAAAACACCATAAAAACTCAGAGGTAACTCAGTGTTGCCTGTTTTATGACCTCTTTTAATTGTCCTATAGGCATCAGGTTTTAGCCATGCTAGAATACTGAAAACATAGGGTACTTGCTCCTAAAGCCACAATGAGAAAAGGAATATAGATAGTTAATTCCAAGCTGAATTTGAAAATATAGAAATGATCTATTGTTGTCCCTTCATTTAGGTATAAATTAGGAAACTGAGACCCAGAAAGTATAAAACACCTGCCTAAGGAGCATAGTTTCCTTGAGTGTCTATTCTACTATGCACATATCGTGGCTTTTTGTTATATAAAACCAAAATTTTTCCTTTAATTTTAACTTTTCAAATACACAGGTGGCCCAAAAGTTCGTGTGCAATTTTAAATTGCAGACTATTTTAAATTGGAGACGAACTTTATGGCGACCCTGTATTTAACCTGCTAACAGGGGAGGCAGGCCCCAGCACACTGCAAGCCATCTCAAGCCACCTGAGAATCCCTAGTTCAGAGACCCTCCCAAAAGGGATGTGGAAGCAACAAGGATCCCTCTCCCTTCCTCTCTACACAGAATAGAATGAATGGCCTTTGTTTAGTTAAAATCCTGAAAACAAGTACCAACAAATAAAACACCTAAGGGCTCACACGTTCTGCTTATATCTAGGATATAGCTAGGCATAAATATCACATTTAAAAAAGAAAGTAATAGACCACAAATCCAGAGTTACAGATTTCCAACCTTCTTTCCATCTTGGAGTTTGCCACACAGCTACGTACTGCAGCATTGAGTTCATACGTGGTAACTTCATGATATCCAAACATATCTGTCTCTGATAGTTAACATACAAATCTTCTATTTGTGCAGGGAAGATCATAAGGAATTTTCACTTTCAGAGACATTTCTTTCTTAAATGTTTAAAATTGTTTTGTGCCACCTTTGTAATCAGAAAAAAACAAACGTTTTTATAAACACCAATTTCTAAGGGAGAATTTATTTCTTCACCTATATTTGGAACAAGGAGCTACTTTAAAAGCTCCCGAATACTCTGCCAAAAAGTTCTTTGGGTAAAAAAGTAAAACAGCATTTGATTGGAGCCCATCTGTGAGATTTGAGGCTCTGAGTCCAGCCCTAGGCAATTTCAGACAAAGCCATAATTTTCAGAGCAAGCTCACATATATCATAATATAAAAATAGACACTTTGTGACCAACAGGCTGGAAAGCAAGCTCTCCAGAGAGCTCTGCCTCCACGCTCCGCTTCTCCCTGGAGGTGGGGGGCAGGGCAGGAGCATAAAGTTCTACTTACAAGAACAAAGTTTCCTCAAGATCCAGAGGTCCTCAGTCAGAATGGAGGTGGAATCTAAGAAACCGGGATTCAAGGTTAGCAATGCAGTCCAGTGGTATAGGCAGGATTCTCTATCCCCTCTCTCCCTCCTATCTTCTAAATGAAAAGCACTTCGAGGTTTTAGTGGGTGTTTCCCACGTCTCGGGCCAAGTGAGTCCCCATTTGTTGTAATCCAATGCTCAGCCTGATGATGTCAACCACTCGACTCACTTGCTCAGTTTCCACCTCTCTGTCCACGAGGGAGATCTATTTCCTCTGGACAATAAGCCCAGGGGCTGTAACTACATCCCAACCCCCGTCACAATTTGCCTAACATCCTTCCTTCAATTTCCAACCCTGCAGCCTTAGTGACAAAAGGCTTCCTATCCACTTGCTCAGCCAGGGCTGCTGGTATAAATCCCCTGGCTTCTTAGCCATCGTCCACTGCAGGCTGTTTGCTTTGCTGTATTTTAATTCATTTCTTTGGCATGTAATATTCTAATTAGGGTAGAAATCTTCACCCCACCTCACCTCCCCCTCTTTCTTCATGGCCAGTTTTCCAAGTTGTTTAATTTCTCCATAAAGTTTCCTAGGTACATGCTAGGCACAGAACGTGAGTTTGTCCTTCAGGTGTAAGAGAGATAACGCATGTCCAAGGAAAGGTTTAGAAACAGCACTGGTCAGTTGCCTAGGGAAATGGGTTCTGGACTTGGTCAGGCCTCCAGCTAGATGAATGGCCTTAACCAAGTCATCTCTTTCTCTAGACCTCAGTTTCCCCATCAGTAATACAATGGCTTTGGTGTTTTCTTTCTTTTCTTTTTTTTTTTTTTTGTCTGTATGTGACAGAGTGTCACTCTGTCACCCTGCATAGCTCACAGCAACCTCAAACTCTTAGGCTCAAGTGATCCTCTTGCCTTAGCCTCCTAAGTAGCTGGGACTACAGGTGTGTACTACCACACCAGGCCTGTTTTTCTACTTTCAGTAGAGATGGGGGTCTTGCTTTTCCTCAGGCTGGTTTTGAACTTCTGAGCTCAGGTGATCTACCTGCCTCAGCCTCCTTAGTAGGATTACAGGCGTGAGCTACCATGCCGGCGATGTTTTACTACTAAGTTATTCTGTGATAGGATTACAGTTGTGAGGTATTGTGCCTGGCCAATGTTTTCTACTTCTGAAATTCAGTGACTAAGGAGTTATAAAGGAGGTTATAAACAAATACTTTATAAGGCATTTTGCTACCCATAACCAACTATACACTTGAGGGCAGGAAGAACTCTGGAGAAGTCAGAGGCCCCTGCCCAAGATGCCAGGTTCAGCTAGACTCCTTTACCCCCCTTTATATAAGGTGCTGAACTGTTCCTGTTTGTTCTCAACAACAAAAAAAAAAAACAAAAGAATTCTCTGAACGAGTCCTGAGAAACATGAAAAGAGGCAACTAGTGTAAACTACTAGATAAGATAAATAAGTAAGAGAATTTAATTGTCTTTAGGGGCTAATGGAACTGCAGTGGTTATGAGACAGAATCTCTTACGTCCGTAGAGTGCTTGATGGTAATGCCATAAAATCTCTCCTTTTCTTTATGATGGGAAGCAATGTGACATGTAGAAGGATGGGGAATATCATTTGTCCTATGTGATTTAAGTTCTCTGAACTTCAGTTTTTTTAATCTGAAAATGAGATACTTAGTGCTTTCATTTTAGGATCATGAGAATCAAATAACATATGCAAGGAAATGGAAAGTATTTCTGGTGCATACTAAGTACTGAATAGACGTCAGCTCTCAGTGTTGTAAATAATTTCATTTGATTCTTATAACACCCCTAGGAGAATTAGGTGCCCAGGGCCTACATTATTACTCTCGTTCCTCAATAAGAAATGAAACATAGAGAGGTTAATTGGGATGCCCAAGGTCACACAGCTCAAAATGAAAGGCCCAGAATTAGAAAGAGTCCCTGAACTCCTAACCAGGTCAGCACACATGCCACACATATGCAAATGCTATCTTTCAAAGTTGTTACTCTACCCAGCCTGGCAAAGGCCACTAGGGCAGAGGAGGTACTTTACTTGCTTTATTTCATGTGGCCTGAAGCAACTCTGGACTCCCACTGCCTTTCCCAAAAAGGGGCAGATGAGATATTTTAATGCTTCCTCAATGGGGATGGCAAGTTAAGACTGGAGCTCCACTGGGAAAGCAGCTCTCTATAGGTAGGGGTAAGTTACTACAGTAGTTTGTAACTTAACAAGAAAGTTCTCTGAAAACTTTGATGCTTACTAAGAAAGATCTAAGGAAATAGGCTGTATTAGGAGGGAGTTGATCAATATGAAGGCTTTTCACCGAGTTGATACAGCACTGTCATAGACTAAAAGCCACACAAGCCCGGTAACCTAGAGAAAACAGCATTTCATAATTCAAAGAGATCTGGGTTTCCTTCTGGTCTCCGGCCCATCTAGCTGTGTATAAACTTGGACAAACTATTTAACTTATTTGTGCCTTGATTTCCCAAGGTAAAATGAAAATAATAATAACATTTACCCTACAAGGGTCATCTTGAGGGTGAAAAACCTGATACATACTGCAAATTCAAGAAGACTTGCAAAAATAAGCTGCCAGAACTCAGTAGCAAAGACGTTCTTTTCTTTCCCTTTTTTCTAGAGACAGGGTCTCACTTTATCGTGCTCAGTAGAGTGTCGTGGCATCACAGCTCACAGCAACCTCCAACTCCTGGGCTTAGGCTATTCTCTTGCCTCAGCCTCCCGAGTAGCTGGGACTACAGGCGCCCGCCACAACGCGCAGCTATTTTTTGTTGCAGTTTGGCTGGGGCTGGGTTCGAACCCGCCACCCTCAGTACATGGGGCTGGCGCCCTACCCACTGATCCACAGGCACCACTCCAAGACATTATTTTCTAATTCTGACTCAATTTCGCCATCCTCTACCCTGAGGATGATGTGAAAATGAAATAAAGGCAAGAATGTCAGGAAGTCAGAGGGCTCTTTATTTCTCCAGAATGTCAGGATGAGTGATGAACCAAAGCCCACCAAGAGCTGTCAGTCCTGTTCTCAGTTCTCAGCGGCAACCCTTAGTCTGGAGGGACTGAAGGTTGGGGACACTGGGTGGCTGTGCCTTTGTTTGAGAAGGCTGAGAAGGCATTAGGAAATGAAGCTGGGCTCATGGGTCAGTGTACTGACATCTCTTGGTGCACTATGTTTGATTACTCGAACCATCATAATAGTAAGGAACCCATTTACAAAAACAATATCACTTTCTTCAACAACATGTACTTTTTAACCCTTGCTTCCTGAATGGAATAATCCTACATCTGTGACAGAATCCGTGGGAAGAGAACCTAGCAACATTATCACACTTATAACTGACCATAGTGGCTATACTTCATGGACTGGGGGCACACTCTGTGCTGAGTGCTCTCGGAACACTATCTCATGTAATCCTTACAACAAGCAGGTACAGAACACATACTAATATTCATACCTTATAGCTGTGGCAAGAGATGTGTGGCAAAACTGGCCAACCTGCTTAAAAGTCCATAGGATTGTGAGGGGCAGAGAGAGATCCTGTCTCTACTAAAAATAGAAAAACTAGTTCTGCATAGTGGCGCATGCCTGCAGTCCCAGCTACTTGGGAGGCAGTGCTCAAGCCCAGGAGTTTGAGCTTGCTATGAGCTATGATTCCACAGCCCTCTACTCAGGGTGACAGAGTAAGACTGTCTCAAAAAAAAAAAAAAAAAAGAAAGAAAAAGAAAGAAAGAAACACATCCTTTTATCTTTTGAGGCATGTATATGTTAGGGCAAGTTTTATTTCTCTGTTAGAATCTGTGCTGCTGCTGCTTTTTTTTTTTTTTTTTTTTTTTTTTTGAGACAGACTTTCACTATGTCGCCCTCGGTAGAGTGCCATGGCATCATGGCTTACTGCAACCTCAAACTCTTGGGCTTAAGTGATTCTCTTGCCCCAGTCTCCCCAGTAGCTGGAACTATAGGTGCCCGCCAAAATGCCCAGCTATTTTTTGTTGCAGTTGTCATTGTTGTTTATTTAGCTGGCACAGGCCAGGTTCGAATCCACCAGCCTTGGTATATGTGGCTGGTGCCATAACCACTATGCTGTGGGCGCCAAGCCAGAGTCTGTGCTTCTTTTTCTCCTTTTTCTTTTTCTTTTTCTTTTTTTTGAGACAGAGCCGCAAGCTGTTGCCCTAGGTAGAGTGCCGTGGCATCACAGCTCACAGCAACCTCCAATTCCTGGGCTCAAGTGAGTCTCCTGCCTCCGCCTCCCAAGTAGCTGGACCTATAGGCGCCCGCCATAATGCCCGGCTATTTTTTGGTTGCAGCCGTCATTGTTGTTGGCGGGCCGGGCTGGATTCGCCAGCTCAAGTGTATGTGGCTGGCGCCTTAGCTGCTTAAGCCACAGGCGCCAAACCAGAATCTGAGCTTCTTAAGGAAAAGACCTGTGTCCAATTTAGCAATACTTGGTACATCTTATGAGACACTTAACAAAAACAAGAAAACCCATAAACAAAAAATAAAAGCATTTATTGAATGTTTACTGTATGCCAGGTAATATTCTAACTGCTTTATATAATGACCTGATTTAGGGCCAGACACAGTAGCTCATGCCTATAATCCTAGCATTCTGGGAGGCCAAGATGGGTAGATTGCTTGAGATCAAGAGTTCAAGACCAGCCTGAGCAAGAGTGAGACATTGTCTCTAAAAATAGCCAGGCTTTGTGGTGAGCACCCGTACTCTCAGCTACTAAAGAGGCTAAAAGGCAAGAATATCGCTTGAACCCAAGAATATGAGATTGCTGTGAGCTTTGATATCACGGCACTGTACTGAGGGTGACAAAGTGAGACACGATCTCAAAAAAAAAAAAAAAAATTACCTCAATTAATCCCCACAAAGATCCCTATGAGATAGGTATAATTATTACCTCACTAAAACATAATAATAATAAAATTAAATTAAAAAGTATTATCTCCACTTAACACAGGAGATTCCAGACGTGGACTGATAAATTTGTTCAACTAGTATCTGACAGATACCTGTTGAAAGGAGTGATGAATGAATAACGTCTGGCCACCACCGCCTACTTTCTTGTCCAAACAGCTGCTATAAAACGCAATTAGCTTGTCATCCCATCAAAGGCAGGTTTTAGCTGTCACATCACTTCAAACTCACTTATTCACTATGCTATACAGAGGTCCATGCTTTTTCTAGACAATTAAGAAGCATACTGACTGAGATTTATAAGTAAAATTAGATTTTATTTTCTAATTATAACCATATTGGTTTATTGTAAAAAATTAAAAAAAAAAATAGAAAAGGAAAAAGGGGAAGAAAATCACCCAATTCCACCAACCTCCTAGTGTAAAATCCCAATGAAAAACCACACTTAAACTCAAAACAATGTTTTGAAATCAGAAACTTAAGTGATTTGGGAGGGGGTGGTGCAGAGGAGTCAACCCCAAGACATGTTCAATACATATATATGTATTTTGTTTTTAGACAGAGTCTCACTTTGTTGCCTTAGGTAGAGTGCTATGGCATCTTAGCTCACAGCAACCTCAAATTCTTGGGCTCAAGCCATTCTCTTATCTCAGCCATCAAAGCAGTTGGGACTAAAGGTGCCTGCCACAATGCCCGGCTATTTTTAGAGACAGGGTCCCACTCTTGCTCAGGCTGTTTTCCAGCTCCTGAGTTCAGGAAATCCACATGCCTTGGCCTCTCTTAAGTGCTGGGATTATAAGTATGAGACACTGCACCTGGCACTCAATGTATTTTTGTTGTTTTGGAGTATATGAGGCTGCCATTTCTCTGGTATTTAATGTTCTGGGTTCCATTTCCTGGTCCCCTTTGTACTGCTGACATGGTATATTCAATGGACAGCTGGCGGGAGAAGGGAACCCAGAAAGTGGATTCATTCACAAGATAACATACTATCCACTCCCTGCTGTTTTTAGCCTTCTTTGGAACTGCTTCCCACAAGCTTGAGATAAGTTTCAGATTTGGGCATTTATGGAAGAGATGGACTTCCACTTGACTTAATGTTAAACAAGTTGGGCTCATTGATTTTTACAGGTGAAACGAGCACGGGGTCTCCACATTTCAGAGGGGAGGAATGCCAGGCCCAGAGAAGGCAAGAGACAATCCCGACCTCACCCAGCCTGTGCCCCAATAGTAGAAAGACCCTCTATTGGCTTGAGACTCTCACTTGCCACTGCACTTTGAAATACAAATCTGAAGGGCCCTTCCCTTTTGTTTTGGTTAACTCTCACTCAGCCATCAGATTTCAGATTAAATGCCTCTTCCTTGGGGAGACTTTTTCTCTGAGCCATTGACCATCCCCTGCTGTACTGGTGCCATATTATACTCTAATTCAGTGGTTCTCAACCTTCCTAATGCCGCGGCCCTTTATACAGTTCCTGTGGGTTGCGACCCACAGGTTGAGAACTGCTGCTCTAATTCTTCTCTCAAAACCCTTGACATGTTATAAGTACATGTTATATGGGTTTCCAGACCACACTGTAAGCTCCACCCGGCCAACAACATGTTTCCCTAGTTCACTGAATGTATCCATCCCATGTGACTATAAGAGTGCCTGGCACAGAACAGGAAACTCAAGAATTATCCTCTAAATACACATACACACACACACACACACATCCTACTTAGTCCAGTCTTTAGTGAAACAATAGCATACATTTTTACAAAAATAGTATTATGGTCTCCTAAACTATAATTCAAGCTTCCCTCTCTAGGGAGGATCATTCGAGAATAAGGGATTTCACTTCGAATTATTTCTAAGAAGATATTAATATTATAGAAAAAGTTCATAAAAGTGTGAATGACCCTTAAGTTCAGAAACCAAGGACAAGAAAGCACCTTTGGTGATGAGAGACAACGGTGTGGAATCTCAGGGAAACTCTGAGCCTTCAGCAGGCATGAAGAAGAGGATTCAGTAGAAGGGCTGAAAATCAGAAGATCCATAGGAGGTTCTGGGTCAGCCAGCTGCCCAGTCCCATACCTGCAGCACACAGAAAGCCTGAAAGCTCTATAGAACCACAGTCAGAAACAGACTGCCTCTAGATAACTGAACCAACTGCTTGGGGTTGGTCAGGACTGCTAGTAAGAGACTGGCCACCTCATTCTGACGTCTGAAGGGCCCTCAGTCTAACTGCTGCTCCTGTTCACATGCTCTAAACCAAAGTGTGCCCTGCACTTGGCCCTTAGAGCTTCTAGCAGCTTCCTGCAGCTTCCCAAGCAGAGCAGAGGCCTATGGTACAGACAACCAATTCCAGAAGAAATCATGGCCTGTCCCCCAAAAGCCGCCTTTTATTGATTGCAAATGGCCAAAAAAGCATCACTGGGCATCTGAAGAAAATTAACAGCATGACAAAGAATATAATAAAGAGAAAACAGGGTGGCTCAAAGGCAGGGCGCCGGCCCCATATGCCAGAGGTGGCAGGTTCAAACCCAGCCCTGGCCAAAAACTGCAAAAACAAAAAATAAAGAACAGAACTTAACAATATGAATATACTGAAAGGACGAGAAAATAAGAAAAGGAAATCTTTTAAAATATAGGGGGGGAAATACAGGATAAGAAAGGATCTTTTTGACATAAAGCCACAATCCAGGAAGTTCATCATCAGATGGAATAGTAATAATAATAAAAAAACAAAACAAAACAGGAAATTATCTAAGAAATCATGAGGAAAATTTCCCCAAGCTAAAGGAAGACATGAATATTCACAATGGAAAGTCTGAAAAGTGCTGAGTAGAGTGATACCTAGAGATACAGCCTTCTAGCCTTTCAAGTTCAACAGAAAAAATCGTAAAAAGTTTCCAGAGGGACAAAGATTATTTCTAAAGAAAGAATCAGACTGGTATTGGACTTCTTACCCACAATACTGGGGCCTGAAGATAATGGACCAATGCTTTCCAAAGAAAAGGGTGTTCGTTTGTTTGTTTTGAAACAGGGTCTCCTCTGTCACCTGGGCTAGAGTGCAGAGGCATCATCAGCTTTTGCAACAGCAAACTCCAGGCTCCAGCCTCAGATTCTGGAGGAGCTGAGCCTACAGGCAGTGCTACCACATCCAGGTGATATTTCTTTTCTCTTTCTTTCTTTCTTTTTTTTTTATTGAGACAAAGTCTCACTTTGTCACCCTCTGTAGAGTGCTGTAGTGTCATGGCTCACAACAACCTCAAACTCTTGGACTCAAGTGATTCTCTTGCCTTAGCCTCCCAAGCAGCTGGGACCACAGGCGCCTGCCATAACACCCAGCTATTTTTATTTTGTTTAGCAGGCCCGGGTCAGGATCAAACCCACCAGCCCCAGAGCATGTGGCCAGCGCCCTAATCACTGAGCTACGGGTACCCAGATCCATTTCTTCCTTTCCTTTCCTTTTTTTTTTTTTTAAAAAGCTATGTCCTGCTCTTACTTAGGCTTGTCTGAATTCCTGGCCTCAAGCAATTCTCCCGTTTCACCCTCCCAAAATGCCAGGATTACAGGCGTGAGCCACCATGCCCCACTGAAAAAAAGTTCTAATTGGAAAATGATTTGAGGCTGGGTGTGGGGGCTTACACCTGTAACCCAAGCACGCTGGGAGGCCAAGGCAGTTAAATTGCTTGAGCTCATGAGTTTGAGACCAGCCTGAGCAAAAAGGAGACCCCGGTCTCTACTAAAAAAAAAAAAAAAAATCTTAGGCAAAAGGATTGCTTGAGCCAGTGTTGGAGGTTGCTGTGAGCTATGACGCCATAGCACTCTATCCAGGGCAACAGCTTGAGACTCTGCCTGGAGGGTGGGGGGAAGAAAATAAAATGATTTAGAACCTAGAATTCTATACTTAAATAAAGACATTTTCAGGACCTAGAACAAATGATCTCTCATAAACTGTTGTCTCAGTAAAATAGAAAATATGCTTCACCTAAATGAGAGTTTAAGAAGTAGAATTTTAAAAACAGGGATGTAACAAGAGAAAGGTAAAGGGAATGCCAAGGATGATGATGGTGGTGGCTCTGGGACCTCAGCTGAGCTGTAGGCATAGAAAGGACCAGTCTGATTAGAGCAGGAGGGAAGAAGTCTCCAGGAAAACAGAACTGACAGGACTCCATGACAGGTTCAATGAAAATTGTATTGAAAGTCTACAGAAAAGTGTGGGAAGACTTAACAATAAGGAACAAGGAAAACTAAGCATGTTAAAGAAGATCCTATTATTAAGTCCAGGGAAAAGAGTAATACAGAAAGGAAAATAATCAGAATGTCACTGGTGCTGCAGTAAATAATACAATGTCATAACACTGTAAAACAGTGAATATAGATTTAACCAAAAACTGTGATCTTGGGAGACGGGGGGAGGAGGAGGAGGAGAAAGAGTGTAAGTGGGGCTGCAGTGCTTATAAACAGCTCACATGCCGTCCTAGGACGTCAACATGTAGCACCTAAAATTGGCGACTTAAGAAAAGGCAGAATAGTAATGTGAGGTCCTCATTTGGATCTGACTGGAATAAATGATATTTATGAATTAAGTGAAGATCTTAGCTAGAAATAGGCAGTTATTAATTTTTATATGTGATAACAGTAATCATGTAAAACAAAAGAGATACATTCTAAAGTAGTTAGTAATGAAATGAAAATAGTAGTGGTAAAAATGGCTACAGGCATGGATGAAACAAGACTGATCCCGGGTTGATTTTTAAAGTCTGACAATGGGTGGTACATGAGGAATTATACTATTCTATCCAGTTTGCACATGTTGAACATTTGCTTAATACGATATAAAGAAAAAGACAGACATCTGTATGAGCATAATATATATAGTTAAACTTAACAGATCGAACAGCTAGCAGGATAAAAAAATGTATGCTCTTGAGAACAGGATGGGGGGGACAAAAAAGGGGTGGGCGCAGAGGACAGCTGGTTTTTATTATAAGTTTTTAATGATATTTGGCCTTAAGAAGGACTAAGCAAAACTATGTGCATGTGCCATTCTGAAAAAAAAAAGATTAATTAAAAAAAAATGAAAGTGACCATTAAAAGTAAATGCAGAAAAATAAAATGGCTGCCTCGGGGTGAGAAGTGAGCAGAAGAATGGTGATGCCTTTCTGGACTCACAGATTTTTTAAAAGCCTTGTTGGGGTATTACTTTGATTTTAAAAGCTATCTATTATTATCAATCACTGCTATCAGTTTTTAGCAGGGCCTTTGTTATTCTCTACATCTACAAAAGGAATTATTTCTTCAGGTTTAGACTCTTAAATCACCCAGGGTATCTCTACATTAAGTGTAATAATAATAATTATTGCCATTTATTGTTTGCCATGTGTCAGCACTTTACATAACGTTATTTCTAATCCTTCTAGCACTCCTGCAAGGCAGTATTGGCATTTCCACTCTACAGGTGAAAGGTTAATGAGGCTGGGAGACATTAGCCATTTGCTTGAGGTTACTGTGGCTAGGCCTATAAAGAGCCCAAGCTCTTTCCTCTGTCCCACCTCGCCTTCACAGTACACTTACTTACTTAATTACATTCGGTGTAGTCCAGAAAGTACTTTTACATAAATTTTCTTATCCACTTTATGAAACAGGAATGAAAGGACTGTCCTTACTTGACAAATGAAGGCAACAAAGCTAAGAAAAGTTAGGAAACTTGCCCAAGAATCTAGGCTTCCTGATCCTTATTAATCCAGTATTCTTTCGACCATTTCTTACCATCTGTCCCTTCAACAACAAAATGTCAAATTATTCATAACCTTCTCATGGGCATTTGACATAAGAGTCACTGTGAATGAATGCAACTGAAGCAGAAATTTTAAAAAAAGAGAGAGGAAGAGACTTATTTTTTCCAAAGGAAATGTAGTAATAAACCATGGAATGTCCTCAGTTGCTCTAATGTCAGCATTCTGCTTGAGTCCTCCAAGGGACTCTGGAAATGTCAGCAGCCTGCCTGCCTGGCACACGCAGATCAGCTGCTGGCACCCGTGCCACTCTTCTAGGCTCCAAAGGAAGAAATGAGCCAGGCATGTTTCTGCTCTGTAAAGAGAACGCCTATGCCTCCTAAATCTCCTTCAGTCAAGAGCTATGTCGCCCTAGGGCTTTTTAATAGTTGCCAGGAATCTTAGATCAGTGCTACTCTAGAGCAGAGGCGAGTGTATAAATCTGTACATCAGACTGTGTAGGGGTGGGAGCCAAAAATGGCATAACTAAAGCGGGTGAGTATCTGTCCCTTGGTCATCTCAAGTCCTAGGTAGCTGATCATTCTGCCCAGCAAAGAGGCAGCCCAAGATTAGAGCACCAGAGCCGTCAGCCTGGTGTTGAGATGCTGCTCTCCAGCCTTTTCTGGCATCTGAATGAATAATGGCCAAGCAGCAGTTAGGGGAAAGAGGCTGTTTACTTGAGTTCGAACTATTTATAGCACCAGCAATCTGCACATATTTGGATGACAAATCTCTGGGCTTCAAGTAAGCGGTGCTTTGCTCCTGGACAATTTCACCAAACACATTCCCACCCCACGCCACCCCCAGACCCCCTCGCTAACACATGTTGCCCTCAGGATGTTTTATTTAAGTTGCTGAATTTTAAAAGATTATAAAAAGAAATCACATTTTAAGAACAAGAGACTTTTCAATCCATTTATCTACAAGTTTGAACTACATACTATTTTCTTTAAGGCTTGAGTCAAAAATTAAATTCTAATATATGTATATTCTATAAAAATACACAACTATCCCATAAATGAACAAAACTGTACCTAAATGATGCCTGTAATCTATTTACTGTATTGTTGTAGTGATTCTGAGCCCTGCCCAAGACCTACATAGAGAATGTTTCTTACAGTAAGCAAATTATGATTAAAGGCTTTCAGAACATTTCCACAAACAATATGGAATCATATATACATTCCAAGCAAATAAAAGAGGTCTTATTACTCACTGATTCTGCGGCAGAAGTAGTCACAGTGCACCATTCACCTCTGCCCCCTGCATGCCATGTAGGAGAAGGGCTTAACTGTCACAAAGAGATGTGCAGATGGGCCTTCTGCACAGTTCTAACTCACAGAAGTCATTACCGGCCTGATAACCAACTTGTTTGGAAAAAGCAGCCTACCTCTACAAGTTGCCTTGTCTTTATAACAAAAGCAATGTTGGGTGGTGCCTGTGGCTCAAGGAGTAGGGCGCCAGACCCATATACTGGAGGTGGTGGGTTCAAACCCAGCCCCGGCCAAAAATAAATAAATACAATAAAATAGTTTAAAAAAAAAAAAAAAAAGCAATGCTGATCCCTATTCCCCCCCAGCCAGGCATTGCCTAATTCTGAAGAGGGAGACGGATGTTGGCAGCTTCTAGTCCTACCACACAATGCAAGCAAGATCTGGTATAAAGAAAAAAATCCAGTAAGTGAAGAGAAAGGTTTAAACTTTGCAGTGTAATGAGTGATGGAAGACAATTAGTTTAGGTAGAGAAAACAGATGAAATTCCTCAAAGGGACTGACTTGGTTTTTTACCTTTTTCCCCTGCAAATGAAGTTCATTAAAAGACAAAGGGAAAGGTCCTTAAGCCAATCTTTTGACAACCCCCCCTTTTCTGGAGCCAGAGTCTCACTTCGTTGCCCTGGGTAGAGTGCCATGGTGTCACAGCTCACAGTAACCTCAAATAAGTGATTCTCTTGCTTCAGCCTCCCAAGTAGCTAGGACTACTGGCGCCCACCACAATGCCCAGCTATTTTTTGAGACAGGGTGCTCCCTGTGAGCTCAGGCTGGTCTTGCTCAGGCTGGTCTCGAACCTGTGAGCTCAGGCAATCCACCTACCTCGGCCTCCCAAGTGTTGGGACTGCAAGCGTGAGCCACCAGGCCCGGCCATCAACTCTACTTTTTAACAGTAGGAAAAGAGTTCTGGTCATGGTGAAGGAAAGAGGCATCTCTCTATATAGGGAGGAATGTAAATTATTTGCCACGACCACATAAATGATCACACGAGATATGGATTGACAGTGCAAGCTGCAAGAGGTGAGGCTAACCATAGGTGCAGGGTGGTCCCGAGCACTTCTTGCAGAGTTCTTTTATTGAGAAGATACAAAATGGGCGGAAAGATTACTGATGAATTCTGAAATTGGTGACTCTTACAGCAGGCATGATTTCAATCCTCTATAATTATTTCTATTTTTTTTAGATGAATTTGTCAATACTATATTGACCAAAAAAACCCACTTTTGAAAATCTTGCTTAACTTTATTGGAATTAGCTTAGCTGATTACAGAATGGGGCTACAATCACTATGGGACCATATACATTTTAAACCAAAGGTGATTCTTCTCTAAGACAGGACATGCGGGGCAGGGGGGCAGAAGTTTGCACAGGCCAGGCCACTCCTCACTGGCCCTAGGCCCTGAACCCCAACAGATGGGATGGCCTGAAGCTGGCAGCGCCTCTTCCTACCTGACCAAAGATGTTTAATGCATGTAATCTTTGATCCCAAGATTCTATTTCTGGAAATTTTGGAAATGTAAAAATATCCTTGTTATTCAGACCTTAGCTGAGAGGTCACTTCTTCAGAAGGACTTTCCTAACCCACCCAATAAGATAACCACCCATCTACCTGTCAATCACTTTCTCTTAATTGTCTGCACAGCACCACTATTTTTCTCCTTTATTTATTTGTTTACTGCTTGTCTTTCACTGCTACCTCCTCCCATCCCACCTTAAAATGTCAGCTCAGTAAGAGGAGGGACCTAGCCTGTCTTGTACACCACTCTTCCTACATGCTGGATACTAGCCAAGGATGTTGCAGCATCATCTCATGTAATCCTCACAGCCATCAGAGGCTTCTGTTATCCCATTTTAGAGAGAGGCAAACTGAGGCACAGTTTAATTTTCATGAGTGGCAGCTGGAATCTGAACTAGTGTCTATGAGCACAAAGCCCACACTTTTAACTACCTTTCTCAAAATGAACCAAAAGTTTAAATTTGCATACATTTTGAACCAAGCAATTCTAGTTGTAGAAATTTATTATGTGGAGAAATCAAACATAGTTTGATACATTTTATTTACTGTACATTGCTTATAATAGCAAATATCAGAAACCATTGTTTAGGCAAGTCACAAAATACCAAATACTGAAAATATCTTTAGGCAAGTCACCAGTCAGCCATCGCTTCAAGTTTATTTTTGGTAAACAAGGGTCCCCATCTCAGACTGCGTGAGGAGATAATCAGACAATGCACAGTACCTGGCTCATAGTCAGTGTTTTGTTGTTGTTGCTACATACATTTAAAATTCTAAAAGAATATACAGGGCAGCACCTGTGGCTCAGTGAGTAGGGTGCCGGCCCCATATACCAAAGGTGGCAGGTTTAAACCCAGCTCCAGCCAAACTGCAACAAAAAAATAGCCGGGTGTTGTGGTGGGCACCTGTAGTCCCAGCTGCTCAGGAGGCTGAGGCAGGAGAATCACGTAAGCCCAAGAGCTTGAGGTTGCTGTGAGCCTTGTGACGCCACGGCACTCTACGGAGGGCAGTAAAGTAAAACACTGTCTCTACAAAAAAAAAAAAAAAAATATATATATATATATACAATTCTCCTTTTTTTGTTCTATGTAAGAACAAGATATTCAATGAGGATGTAGGTCCTGTCCTATTATAAGGGCTGTATTTGCAGTAAAGTAAAGGAGATTCTTTTTTTTTTTTAATTTCAGAATAATATGAGGGTACACAGAATTAGGTTACACTGTTTGCATAAAGGAGCTTTTTATTTTATTTTTTTAGCTTAATAAAAATATAGACCTAGGCATGGCGGTTCAGGTGTCAGCCACATACACCGAGGCTCGTGGGTTTGAACCTAGCCCAGGCCTGCCAAACAACAGTGACAACTATGACGACAATGACAACAACAACAACAACAAAATAGCCGGGCATTGTGGCAGCACCTGTAGTCCCAGCTACTTACGAGGCTGAGGCAAAAGAATCGCTTAAGCCCAAGAGTTTGAGGTTGCTGTGAGCTGTGACTCCACAGCACTCTACTGTGGGCGACCTAGTGAGTCTCAAAAAAAAAAAAAAGAAAAAAAGAAAAAAATATATATACCTAAAGAATTTACTAAGATGGCTTCATGAAATGAGATGTTAAAGCATATATACACGTACAAAATGAAAAAAAAAGTTCTTTATAATCATACATGCTTTCTAGTTTAGAGAGAGTCTCTTGCCAAGCAATGGCCCTTTTGACTGCTGATCATCTTTATTGGGTTCAGCAATGCAAAAAATAACAAAAGCTGGGGGTTGCTAAATAGCTCTGCACAATATAGAAAGAAGAACTGAAGTCTGTGAGCTATGAATGAAAGGGGAGGAGCAAGGAGCCAGGAAGATGGCAGAAGACTGGATTTTCTGCTGACTTCTTCCTGGGACACCCAAATCATGAGCAAAGCCAATAACACTTACAAATGTATTTTGTGAATGTATTGTTTTTTTTGTTTTTGAGACAGTCTTGCTCTGTCACCCTGGGTAGAGTGCCTTGGTGTCATCATAGCTCACTGCAACTTTGGGGCTCAAGGGATCCTCCTGCTTCAGCTTCCTAAGTAGCTGGAACTAGAGGTACATGCCACCTAGCTAATTTTTCTATTTTTAGTAGACAGGGTTTGACTGAGGCTGTTCTTGAACTCCTGAGCTCAAGCAATCCTCCCACCTCACCCTCCCAGAGTGCTGGGATTATAGGCATGAGCCACCATGCCTGAGTCACTGTGCCAGAGTATATTCTTTGTTCTTGATGAGAGCCAAGGAAGGGACTAAGTTTCAATTCTGGGCTGACAAGAAAAGAAGAGGCAGAGATAAACCAGGAGAGCATATACCATACCTTCACCCCCAAGGAATCTACAGACTCTGGGGAAACTTTGGACTTTTCCGTAGGATGACACAGAGTCAAGCTGATCTGATCCAGATCTTCAAATGCTGAGCTATCTGGGTCATATATTACTTACCGAGTAGGATCAAGGAACAAATTGATATATGTATATGCAAAATTAAGTTGCCTGGACTATTCCACACCACTGAAAAGCTTTTCATAATTTGTGCAGTGATTTCTACTTATTTTAGGTCACATATATTCCTTTAAGAATCTATGTGAAAGCTAAAATCTCTGCAGAAAATATCTATCTTCAAATGTATATAATTTCAGGGGGGGTTGTGGCACTCCTGAAGGCCATCTCTGGATACATTACAGTTCCACAGACCAAGTTCAGCAATTTTCTCTAAAAAAACCACCAACATTTTTGATGGACATTGTTTTCGTTGACAATGGCTATCATAAACCACTCACAGTTTATTCAGAAAGCCTAACAACATTCCTAACAGTCATTCATTTATAAACATTTGTTGGGAACTTCATACACCTGATCCTTTATACCTATATACATGTGATGCATGTAAAAACAGTTATGTTGAACTGAGAGAAGCAAAAAAAGGAAACAGACCACTACAAAATAGCAAAATAAATCAGACTGTACACATCAGACTAACCTCACCACTCAACTTCCTTTTCACGCCAGGACCTACTGGCTTCAAATACAAATGGTGAAAATGACTGGCATGAGTAGTATATAAGGAAAGAAGAAAGCACCAGGGGCCAGGACACTGGTGTCATTTCTAACAGCCAGTCTGCTCCTCCTATGGACTTTTAACTTCCCTCTGTGTCTGCATAAAAATATTTCAAAACAACAAAACACAGCCCTTGTCTATGTGACAATAACCATGGATTTTTTTTTTTAATGCCGCTTTTAAGAAAAAGTAATTAGCAAACCAAAAGATTTTTCAAAAAAATCTTCTAAAAGATCTCATCTATGCCATGAGAAGTCTATAGCCTACATGGCTAGTCTGCTTGGTTAGATCAGCAAATATTTATTGAGCTCTTGAGAAATAATAATTCCTGATATTTGCATTGCACGGAGACTTTCACATAGATTGTCTTATTTTCTGTGCAAAACATACCTCATTACAAATGTTTATATACTCATTGAGTAGAGGACAATATGGAAGCAAAGAAGGGCAAAGTTGACTTACCCAGGTTCCTTTATAACTTTTTAAGCCTTGATGCTAATATCAGAATACAGACCAACCTACCTTTTCCTCGACTCACAGTGAAGTGGTAGTAGAGACAGAAACAGGATGGTCAGAAGAGATGGCAGCCAGGGGAAACGGAGTGGAGAGAGTGACGGAGGTGTGGTACTGAAATCAGGTGGACTCGAGGTAGAATCCTGACTCCTTCCCCTACTTACTAAATCCCTTAACCTCTCTGACCTCTGGCAGCTTTTGTAAAAGGGAGAAAATAGTATCTCAACTGCATATAGAAAGATGGAAGGAAGAAGAGAGGTAGAGTGATGTGGAGGAGTGTTAATTTCTTCATCTTTCCGAGGTGAGACAGGAGATAAAAAGTGAGTGGATCAGGGCTGCCATTTCCAGCCAATATGATGAACCAACTATTCCACCCTCCTCCCACAAACAGCTAAAATGATGAATATTATCATCCTTGCAAATATGCCAAATGCATGGAAGAGCTTAAAAGAAAGCAGGGAAAGTTTCCTGAGGCCAAACGGGAAACACAAATCCAGCAAGAAAAGCATCAGAGGCCTTAAAAATATTCGCAATTCTAATACTGAGCTACTTCTCAAAGTTAACTGTCCAAAAGACAAAAAAGCACATGTTTATGTATTTTTGATTTACAGGTTTTGTAGGTATTGACAACTACTAAAAAAAAAAAAAAATTAAAGTAAAACACAAGTGGCTTTCAGGAGAAGACCTGTCTAGGGCAAGTGAAAATGGTTTTTAAACTTTTTTCCTCTATATCTTTCTGTTCTATCTGAATGTTTACTTTTGTGTATGTGTTTTACTTTTAAAATTTTTGTTAAATTGGCAAAGGAAGGAAAGCTGCTGGTATTCTGCTATCACCACTCACAATAAAAAGTAATAGAATGACTAATGTAAACATAAATTTCAGAAGAAAGAAAATTTAGTCCTACAATGATGACTGGAGTAGGTATTCTACTTTATGTCCGACTCGCTAAAGATCTCTCTTTAATGATCATACCCAGTGTTGTGGAGATATGGGAAAATGGGAGTGAGAATGGAAACCAGTATAGCATCCCTAAAGTGCCATTTGGTAATACATACTGAAATCCTTAAAAAGGGAGACCCACAGGGGGTACATAGTAACTCTCTGTACTTTCTACTCAATTTTGCTGTGAACCTAAAACTGCTCTTAAAAATAAAATTTATTAATTTAAAAAATGAGCATGCCTTTTGATTTAATTATTTCACTTCTAAGAATACATCCACAAAAAAATCACTATAGATATGTATGTAGGGGATTAAAGATGGCGGCTGAGTAACAGCTTCCCTGTAACTGGGCCTGGCGAATCTGGGGAGACAAGACTCCAGACATCTCTGGCCGGTGGGACCTGCCTACAATCATCCCCTTGAGGACACAGAGAGCCAGCAAGGG
>CAUYPK010027762.1:0-12931 GCA_963574355.1 Loris lydekkerianus
TTAAAGAAAGATGGAGACTTTACCTCTTTCATGTTTACATGGATGGAGCTGGAACATATTCTTCTTAGTAAAGTATCTCAAGGATGGAAGAAAAAGTACCCAATGTACTCAGCCCTACTATGAAACTAATTTAGGGCTTTCCCATGAAAGCTATAACCCAGTTATAACCTAAGAATAGGGGGAAGGGGGAAAGGGAGGGAAGGGAGGGGGGAGGTGGGTGGAGGGAGGGGAATTGGTGGGATTACACCTGCGGTGCATCTTACAAGGGTATATGTGAAACTTAGTCAATGTGGAATGTAAATGTCTTGGCACAGTAACTAAGAAAATGCCAGGAAGGCTGTGTTAACCATTGTGATGAAAATGTGTCAAACAGTCTATGAAGCTAGGGTATGATGCCCCATGATCATATCAATGTACACAGCTATGATTTAATAAAAAAAAAAAATAGAGTAGTCAGAACTAGACCCACACAGACAGGCCCAGCTGATTGTTGAAAGCTGCAAAAGCTATTCAATGGAGGAAAGATAGACTTTTCAACAAATGATGCTAGAACAGATGGGCATCTTTCTGCCCCCAAAGACAAAATAACTCAAAATGGATGGTAGATTTAAATGTAACAAGTACAACTTGTAAGACTTAGAAAAATACCCTAGGAGACAATCTTTAGGAGCTAGGGCTAGGCAAAAGTTCATAGATTTGACACCCAAAGCACAAATCTATAAAAAAAAAAAAAAAAAAAAGGTGATAAATTGGACTTCATCAGAATAAAAACTTTTGCTCTGTGAAAGACCTTGTTAAGAGACTGTAGGTCCTCAAACTTTTTAAACAGGGGGCCGGTTCACTGTCCCTCAGACCGTTGGAGAGCCGGACTATAATGAAAAAAAAAACAACAACTATGGACAAATTCCTATGCACATTGCACATATGTTATTTTGAAGTAAAAAAACAAAACGGGAACAAATACAATCACACCGCCTCATGTGGCCCGCGGGCCGTAGTTTGAGGATCCCTGCAAGCAACAAACTGGGAGAAAATATTTGCAGGCCACACATCCAACAAAGGACTAGTATTTAGAGTATAAAAGAACTCTCAAACTTAACAATAGAAAAACACTCCAATTAGAAAATGGCCAATGACCAAGCACAGGGGCTCATGCTTATGATCCTAGCACTCTGGGAGGCTGAGGCAGGAGGATTCCTTGAGCTCAGGAATACAAGAACAGCCTGAGCATGAGCGAGACCCATCTCTACTAAAAACAGAAAAATTAGCTGGATGTCGTGGCTGGTGCCTGTAGTCCCAGTTATTCCTGAGGCTGAGGCAGGAAGATTGTTTGAGCCCGAGAGTCTAAGGTTGCTGTGACTAAGCTGACCCCATGGCACTCTAGCCTGAGGCAAAAGGTGAGACTCTGTCTCAAACAAAACAAAACACAACAAAGCAAAATGAGCTACTCCGGAGGCTGAGGCAGGAGGATCGCTCACGCCCAGCAGTTTGAGGTTGCTTTGAGCTAAGCTGACACTATGGCACTCGTGCTCCAGCTAAAGAGTGAGACTCTACTTAAAAAGAAAGAGAGAGAGAGAGGAAAGAAGGAAGAAAGAAGAAAGATGAAGGAAGAAAGGAAGAAAGGGAGGGAGAGAGGCAGGGAGGAAGGGACAGAAAGAAAGAAAATGGCCAAATGCCGAGAAAAGACATTTCACCAAAGAGAATATACAGATGGCAAATAAGTATATTAAAACATGTTCAAAACTAGCCATTGGGAAAATGAAAATTAATACTACAATGAGATACCGATCATAAAGCCTAAAATGAAAAAAAGGGACAAGGTCAAATGCTGGTGAGGATTTGGGGAAACTGGATCACTCATATGTTACTGTTGAGTATATAAAATGATACAGCCACTCTGAAAAAGTCTGGCGATTTCTTGGTTTTGGAAGGGGTAAAGACATTTTTAATATATGAGGTCAGACACTTAAGTTCAAGAACTCATCCTAGAAAAACTGCTATATACCTTACTGCTGAGTAGCAGCACGGTCATCTAAGAAGCACTGCCCTTGGGAAGCTATGCACCAACGCCAGTGCCACCCTTTAAAGCACTTTTTCTAGGATGAATTAGTGAATTTCATTGTCAGACTTTGTATGACGATAGCTCTGATGGCCATTCCAGAAAAAAAGTTCCCCAAAAGTCTGGCATTAAAAGTATTAAGAGGTTTTTTTTTTTTTTTTTTTTCTTGACTATTCTTAAATGTCAGTTTGGATTAACCTTCAGATTTTCAGCACATGAAAGATATGCAAATGGGTACCCCTGAATGTGTTTTAACATATTTAGGATAAGTTTGTTTACAGTTGTGACAGAAATACTTTCGATGTTTAGATATGAAAAAAATACCCTAAGAAGACATAAAGGTATTTTGGGTCAAGTTACTTCTTAGTACAAATAATACATCGTGTGAATAAATTTTTATACCAAATTCTTAAAAAAATTCATAAAGATTTGCATTCTATAGTTGTCAAACAATGCATTTATGTGATGGAAGAAGGTACAAGAAAATTTACAAAAAAAAAAAAAACTCAAACTATTCCAACTACAAAAATAACAAGAAATCTGCAGCAGAGCGTTTTAAACAATTGCAAATGCTGTGCAGCTATTCGAATGATGCAGAATTCCTCTGCAAGTTGCATACCTGAAAACTTCATGAAGACAAATAAGCTCAGCTCTTGTTGGGAAAAATTATTTTTTAGAAAATTTAGAAATTGGTTTTTGCTGAATTAAATATCCCCAATTTTAATTACTGCTTTTGGGAAGCTGAGATGTCCTTCTCCAATCTCACTAGTCTCAAATTCACTGAGAAAATTTTTCCCTAAACAATTAAATGTGGTAAGTATAACCACCTAAATTGGTACCTATCAGCTACTCCTGAACTTTTTTTACAACTTAAAGGTAATATTGTATATTAAAGATCAAATAAAGACATTCTTTAAGTGAAATAAAAAAGCAATTATTGACACTGCTTAGAAAATATGGCTTACTTTGACTCTCAAATTAATTTTAACTGCTTTACATATAATGTATTACTTAAAAAGAGTATAGCAAGCTTGGCATCTGTAGCTCAGGGGCTAGGGTGCCAGCCACATACACTGGAGCTAGCGGGTTCGAATCCAGCCTCGGCCTGCTAAACAACAATGACAACTACAACAAAAAAATATAGCCGGGTGTTGTGGAGGGTGCCTGTAGTCCCAGGTACTTGGGAGGCTGAGTCAAGAGAATCTCTTAAGCCCAGAAGTTGGAGGTTGCTATAAGCTGTGATGTCATGGCATTCTACCCAGGGCGACAGCTTGAGGGTCTGTCTCAAAAAAAAGGGTGTAGCTAAATTATTTAATAATATTTATAGAGTGTTACTTCTCTGGGTAGACATGTTTCACACAACAGCTTTCAATTAATGGTGAGGTTCAATGACTTGATCATTTTAATCACAATTTATGAACGGTTAACGAATTCATAATTTATTTAGTAATTTAGATGCCCTAAGAAGAAATAAATGGAATATTCTGGTAATTGCTCATTGTGTAGTTCTGCCCCTTAGTAATACTGACCTAAGAATTTGATAGATATTCCACTCAAATGAATTACATGTTTCTGTGTGTGATTGATCAATAAAAAATAGGTACACAATGTCAAGCTTATTCCTTTTCCTAACAGTTCAATGATTTGGAGGGTTGGATAGTACAAACAGTCTAGAGTACATAGGGGAAAAGTACAAAATGTCACAACACCCGTGCCAGCACTTACCTCATTATGGTTATAACTAAGGTTAATTTTTGTGTGATTAGATTTTCTTTAGAACATAAATCACAGCCATTAGCTTGGACTCGAGGTATACACAATACATACCCAATTCTATGCAAAATACTTTTCGGAAGTAACATTACATTCTAAAATACTGGCAATTGGGGGGGAGGAAGGGAGAGAGAGAAAAAAAAATAAAATAATATACTGGCAACTGCGTATCTTTGTTGATTTGTTTCTTGATTTAATAACGGAACAGGAAGAGAACAACATTCACATAACAAGGGTAATGAATCTCTTAAAGTTCAAAATCTCTTCTTTTCCCTTGGTATTTAACAGCTACACAGTGTCCTGCGTGGATTGATTATGAGAAAAGTATTATTCACAGCTCTAATAACGTACTTTGAAGGGGACTAAGGAGAAAGCAAATTGGAAGGTGAGATTTCATCTCTGTTTTCCAATAAGTGGTCTTAATTTTTCTTTTATGGAAAACGTTTAAATCAGTTTATTATGAATATACCTAAACTGTTAATTTTCACAGCATTCAGGTTGAGTCCAGCACTTTGTTTATATAAAGTCTGTGAGAAGAGGTCAGTAGAGATCACCTAATCTTAAATTGTAGCAGCATCATCCATTCAAGCCTTTGCCAGTAAGAGCACAGCAGGCCTAGCTATGCTGCTAGTAATCTTTAATGGAAGTTAGTTTCAAAATGGGGAGATTTCTGCGATAGTCATGCATTCTTTAACACTTTGTTTATTAACAAAAATAAGCAATCCAGTTTTCCTAAGTCCTCATGTGCTAACATTATGTAGAATTGTTCTCTAGTTACAGAAATATTCTATCTATACTATCCACAACTATGAAAAACTCCCTGTTAGTAAAGTAAGTGTTCCCTGAGGAAAGAGGAGATTCTTGCCACCAATATTTCGCATTAAGAGATGTGTATTATTGGCTGGGTGTGGTGGCTCACCTCTGTAATATCACAAACCAGTGCGAAAGAGAACGAACCAGAGTGGGAATGGTGGGCGATGAGATAAAAGATACAAGAGACAAGGCTGGGATCAGAAGGTCTGGAGCAGTCACAACTGCAACCAGCCCCAAAATACAAAATCAGCTTTGTTTTATGTATCTCAGCAGGGTTGTTTATGAGGAAGTAGCATAGGCAAAAACAAACAAACATATTTTTGGTCTTACAATATGAGTGGGAAATGTAAATAACTTTATCAAGAACAATTCATTCTGTTAGTGGTTTCTACTGCATAACATTGTTAATATATGTTAAAGATTAGAAATAAAAGGGAAGGGTTGCATAGTTTTCTGCATAGTTTCTAAAGATTAACCAGGTAAAGAAAGAGATACATGGCTTCTGGCAAAACATCTAAGAAGGAGAAAAACATGTTTTAAGAGGAGGAAAAACATGTTGACTCAGCAGGAGGAAAGCAGCTGGAGGTCCTTCCCTAAATCTCCCAGGCCGTGGGGGCCCTGCTGCCTCACGGCCCACTCTCCAATCTGTAATCCTAGCACTCCAGAAGACCAAGGCAGGTGGACTGCTTGAGCTCAGGAGTTTAAGACCAGCCTGAGCCAGAGCAAGACCCCATGTCTACCACAAATAGAAAAACTAGCTGGGAGTTGTGGTGGGTGCCTATAGTCTCAGCTACTCAGGAGGCTGAGGCAAGAGAATAGCTTCAGCCCAAGAGTGTGAGGCTCTAGAGACAGACAGAGAGAGAGAGAGAGAGAGAGAGAGAGAGAGAGAGAGAGAGAAAGAAAGTATTATTAATCATTGTCCCTCTGTATTACTTCGTATTCTGGAGAATATATGTACAACTTTATTCATAGGAAATTAGAAAAGGGTGGTAGCTTCCCCAACATTATCCAGCCCCACAATGATACCTGTGTGCTCCTGGTTATTGAAGAGTCTCCATGTTTTGGTTCTCAGGCAGCAGAGCCTCCTCTAGCCTCCCAGGCCACCTAGCCTCCTCTGGCTCAGGCTAAGGGGTAGGAGAGAGCTGTACTGGCTGTGTTCTCCCCCAGCTCCTCTCTGGTGGCTCCAGTCTGGTGAAACATGGGCTGAAGCGGGATAATCACTTGATCCCAGGAGTTTGAGGCTGCTGGGAGCTATCTCTGATCACACCACTGCTCTCTAGCCTGGGAGACAGAGTGAGACTTTGTCTTTAAAAATAAAATTTCAAAAAGGCCAAATGTGTTTCTTAAAATACACAACTACCACATGATTCAGCAATTACACTTTGGGACATCTATCTCAGAGAAGTGAAAACTTATGTTCACACAAAAACCTGTGCTCAAATGTTTATAGCAGCTTTGTTCATAATAGCTAAGGACTAGAATCAGCCCAGATGTTCCTCAACAGGTGAATAGTTAAGCACACAGTGATACATCCATACCATGCCCAGCAGCAACAATAAAAGAAGATTGAAGTATTAATACATGCAACAACATGGATGAATTTCCAGGGAATTATGCCGAGTGAAAAAGGCCCATCCCCAAAGGTTACATACTATATGTTCCCATTTATATACCATTCTTGATGACAAAATCATAGAAATGGTGAACGTATTAGTAGTTGTGAAGGGTTAAAGAGGGGAAAGGTGGGAGGGAAGTAGGTGTGGCTATGAAGGCCCAACAGGAGAGATCCTTGTAGTGATGGAATGTTCTGTATCTTGATTATATTGCCATCAATATCCTAGTTGTGATAGTGTGCTATAGTTTTACAAGATTTTTTTTTTAGACAGAGTCTCACTTTGTTGCCCTGGGTAGAGTGCTATGGCATTATAGCTCACAGCCACCTCAAACACTTGGACTCAAGCAATCCTCTTGCCTCAGTCTCCCAAGTAACTGGGACTATATGCGCTCACCACAACACCAGGTTAGTTTTAGAGACAGGGTCTTGCTCTGGCTCAGGCTGGTCTCGACCTCCTGAGCTCAGCAAATCTACATGCCTCGGCCTCCCAGAGTGCTGGGATTACAGGTCTGAGCCACTGCACCTGGCCCGGTTTTACAAGATTTTATCATAGGGCACAACTGGGTAAAGAGTACATAGGATCTCTCTGCATCATCTCTCACAACTGCATGTGAACTTATCTCAAAATAAAAGGTTTAATTAAAAAAGAAAAGGCCTTTCTGTTGCTCTGTGTAGCCCCTTCTCTTGGGCCCACTATAGTAATCCTTGCTAAGGGGTCAGTAGGTAGTAGAGGCACTGATATTATTCCATCTCTCACTTATGTCTCAACAGGGGCTTCCTGGAAATTGCAGAAGACCAACTTTTTGTAGTAAAAAACTGCCTCAAATTTACAATAAGCTTAGCCTCTCTGAGATTCCATTTCATCATCCACCTGCAAAAAAATTTGAAGATTCAGTGAAAACACTTGGTAAATTGTAAATCAGTATACAAAAGAAAAACATTCTTCCCTCTCTTCCTCTTTTTCTGTCTTCACTAATTTGGTTAAAGGAAGGGAATGTGTCTGAGGCCTTCTTGTAACCCTAGGGCTTAGCCTAAGTCTCAGTCTCAGGAGGTACTTAGAAAGTTTGTTTCTTGTTTTTGTTTTTGTTGTTGTTGAGACAGAGTCTCACCCTATGCCCTAAGCAGAGTGCAGCGGCATCATCATAGCTCACTGCAACCTCAGACTCCGCTGCCAGCATCCTTCTATAAGTATTTGTTAATGCCAATAATGACAAAATGCTTAAAGTCCTGACTTGGCTCTAGGAGAAGAAGGAAAGTTCGCCCCCTCGTGGTGAGACTTTAAAGGGCCCTTTGTAGCACTCCATGCAAACAGCTCCCTTCTCTGTGCATTAACTTCACACTGAATCCATGATCAGAGACCCAGGGCCCATGGAACAGACCAGCTTCCAGTTTAGGGGACCAGAGAGGAACAGCGAGAAGAAAAAAGCTTCTCATTTTGACCAAGAACCTTCCTATCCATTTTCTCCTTTGCTCGTCATCATCCTCCTTAGGCAGGCACAGCATGGACCATCTTCCTCCCACATTTGCAAACACTGAAGTTAAAGGGGGCTGTGACTGGCCCAAGGTTCACACGGTGAATGAATCAATGGCACAGCTGAGCCCATGATATTTTCCGCAGCACGGATGGTGTCCAAATGAAAAAGTTAAGACAAAGAAAATGCAGCTCTCTCCTGTCCTTATTTAGAGCCTCTCGCAGGGGAATTATGACCAGGCCTGTCCACACAACATCCTGTCTCAAGGATCTGCTATCACAGCAGGCCTGACAGTGTTGGGGTGGAGACGGTGCCCCTGCCTCCCAGCTCTGAGCTTTCAGTGACCTATTGAGAAATAGGTCCAGGCAGAGAGACAAGTTTGAGGTTAGGGTCTCTCCTGAATAGGCAGTGCCTCTCACGGGTGGCTCTCCGGGGCCTTCCCTGGCACCTTTTCCAGCTTTCCTCAGTAGTGATTACTGGGGGTGGGGTAGGGAGGGTGATTCTTCTCACCTATCCCAGAAGGCCCAGAATGTTCTAGGAGGCTCTCCAGAGACTAAAGAGAACCAAGTCAGGGCCTTTCTAGAAGGCAGGCTGAGGAGGAGGTAGCAACCCCCGACCCCTCCCCACACACACACACATCAGGGTCTGGATGCTTTCCCCAAGGGCCCCATCTCGCCACTGCTGCCCCCACCTGAGCTCTGGTATAAAACAGAAATGTGAAAATGCAAATGCTGCTTGGCAGGGGGAGTATCAGAAGCCATTTGCTTGGATTAGTTCATCCGTTTGCAAATTGCCAACTTGGAAAGCGGAGAGGAGGTCTGAGGCCAGGACGGTTGAATAGGGGCGGAGGGAGGTTGAGGCTGTTTTGAGGGCTCAGGAGCATCCAATCTTTCACTCAGCAAATAATTTGGCAACCCTTTACTGACACTCGCCCTGTGTATGGCCCCATGCTGTGTCCCTGGGGCCACTGCTCCTGCCCTCCAGTTGCTCTCAGATGAGGGGACAGAGCTTCCAGAGGAGACATGAGGCAAAAGGTAGGCGGACAAAAACATATGCTCAGGCCTATCAGTTTTGGCTTCCAGTCAAATTGTGGGACCTTGAGCAACTGGCCCGACCATTCATTTGTTCATTCATTCATTTACCCGTTAACCATTCCTTCACTTAATAAATATTTATGGAGTGTCCATTATGTGCTGGTAACTGGAGATACAGCAATGCCTTCCTGGAGCTTGCAACCCAATGGGGGAGAAGACGCAGGTAAGGGGGCTCCTTTATACAGGATGTTAAAGCAAGGCTCTCATTACCATGAAGTCACACTCGAAGAGTTTCCTCTTAAAGATCCACAGCTGCTTTCCAGTTAGCACTGCCAAACCTGAAATTGAACAGCATCCTGAAGAAACAGCCAACATTTTGCAGACCTACAAGACTCAAAAATGGGTCCCTAGCACCTCATAAAAACCTTCCCCCTTGCAAGGCCTCTCATCCCAGCATATAGGGAGGTTTGAACAGGGAAAGAGGAGGGCGTTGCAGTGAGGGCTCTGGAACATCCAGCTGCTTTGTCAATATGTCATGCATTAATCCCTTATTCCCTGTAGTTCCATCCAGCTCCTCCCCGTCTTAAAGGCACAGTGGCTTAGGACTGGTAGGCTTTATTTTCCTTCATTTATGTGCTCAAAAAGAATCTACTGAGCAGCCCCAAGGAGCTGGCATTCTTCTAGAAGCTGGAGATTCGAGGGTGAACTAGATAGCCATGAACTCTAGGGAGCTGTCAATGGGAGAGACAGAGATTAATTAATTGTATGAATAACTAATTAATTACAACTGTGTTAAGTACTTTGAAAGAGACTATAATAGGGGATAACCTCACTCACTGGAGGGACCAGGAAAGGCTTTCCTGAGGAGGTGACATCTAAAGCTGAGACTGGGCCAAGTGTGGTGGCTCATGCCTATAATCCTAGCACTTTGAGAGCCTGAGTGTGGTGGGAAGACCACTCGAGGCCAGGAGTTTCACACCAGCCTATGCAATATTGCAAGACCCTATCTCTAGAAAATAAATTAGCCAAGCATAGTGACACATGCCTGTCCCAGCTACTCTAGAGGCTAAGGCAAGAGGATCACTTGAACCCAAGAATTCAAGGCTGCAGTGGGCTATGATTGCACCACTGCACTCCAGCCTGGGCAACAGAATGAAACCCTGTTTACAAAACAAAATTAAATTTAAAAAATAATAAAGCTGAGGCCTGAAGGATGAGCAGGATTTGGCCAGGTGAGAAGGCAGGAGATGGAAAGTGCTGTCTCACAGAGGACACAGCATGTGGAAGCCCAAAGACCACATGGTGTAGTACTTTGGGAAGTTTTTGTTTATTTGGAGTTTTGTGTGTGTGTGTGTGGTGTAGTACTTTGAAAGAACAGAGAGCACTCCAGGGGTTGGTATTGAGTGAGGTAGGAGGAAAGAGGCTCAAGATGAGTTCTGGGAAAGGCAAGGATAAGCCAAACAAGCAGGGCCTCACATACCATGAAAAGGATTTGGGTTACATGCTAAGAACTTTGGGGGGCCACTGAAGGCCAATTCAGGTTTGCATTGACTTTGGGAGGTGGGCCAGAGTGGGAATTGAGAGACAGCTGAAAAGCTGCCACAATCATCCAGGTAAAAGTTGATGACAGAAGCTTAGACTAGTGTAGCATGTAAAAATGGAGAACAGTGTAGAGAGACCAGATACCTTTAGGAAACGTAATCAACAAGACATTGTGATGGATTTCCTGTGGCACTTCAGAGAAGGGATGATTTGTTCCCATTCTCTAGAGTAGGGTTGAGAATATGTTGGAGAAAATATTCTGAACTGAAGGCCCGATAAAGACGTGGACAGCTGTCACAGGCATTGTGCTGAGTGAAAAAAGCTGACCTCCAAAGGTTAAATATTGTATGATTACATTTTATATTACATTCTTGAAGCAATAAAATTATAGAGATGAAGAATGGATTAGTGGTTACCAGGGATCAAGGATTGGGGTGAAGGGAGGAGGGTGAATGTGACTATACAGGAGTTGCTGAAGGAAGATCTTAGTGCTGATGGAATAGTTCTGTGTATTGACTGTGGTCTGGTTACACATGTGGTCAAATGGTATAGAACTGTACACACACATTAAACCAATGGCGATTTCCTCCTTTTGATATTGTCCTATATGAGGTGGGGGGGGCTTCAAAAGATCATGGAAAAATGCATGTTATGAAAAAACTATCCATGGAGGAATAAAAATTGCACCAAAATAAACTTGCTATAACACATCTAAACAAGACCCAGTTTCAGGCACTAAGAAGGATACATTATCAATTCAACAGGAGCCCCCATCAGAGCAACATGAATTCTGTTCAGATTGGAGGAGGAACAAATATCAAATTTATGGTGAAACTTGAGTGAAAGAATGGTGAAATAATTGATAGTTTATGAAAGTGTTATGGGAACAATGCCTCCAAAGAAATCAGCACTTTACAAATGGCTAACTTGTTTTAAAAAGGAATGAAGTGGAGAGAGCAAGATGGCGGCCAAGTAACAGCTTCCTTGCATCTGGGCACCATGAGTCCGGGGAGATAAGACTCCAGGCATCCCTGGCTGGTGGGATCTGCCTATAATCATCCCTTTGAGGATACAGGGAGTCATCAAGAGACTTCTGGACCCCAAGAGGAGGACAAAACAGTGGAAAACTGGCAAGTGGTGGCATGTGTTCGATTGGTCTAATCCTGCCAACAGCTGTAAGTAAAGTAGCAGCAAGACTGCAAACCGGAAAGGCCTTACCTGTGAACTCTTTTGATGTTTTTGGACTTGGCACTCAGTTGAACTGCCTTGGGGAGAGCTTGAGCAGGACTGCGGAGAACTTTGGGCATTGTCTAGGGCCCCAGACTGAGCCGCTAAGCTGGAGGGATGGAGCTAATAGTGTTTGCCTGTGGGCAGTAGGGAGCCATTGTGAGAGAACTGCCCCAGCAAGGTCCGCTCTCAGTGTTGCAGAGCAAGGATCGGGCGGGAGCTAGTAACCTAGTGACTGAGCAGCCTAAAGGGGGGGGACTGAGCTGCCTTACAGCTCTAACCCTCAGGGGCAGAGTGAGATCGGTTTTGGCACACTGGGTAAGTGGATAGCCACTTCAGCAGTGATTCCAGTGACAAGCACTTTCCTGGGAAAGCTTCTGCTTAGCAAGTTAACAAATTTAAAGTGCTTTTTAAGAAGGCTGAAGAGAGATTTAGGGTGTCTACCCTGTGGGGTTTGAGAAATCAGGGGAGGCCTCCTGTCATATCAGAATTGTGATTAACATCTCATACCCCAGAAGACCACCTGTTGCCCAAACAATATTCAACAAGATATATATACTGCTTTGTTTTTGTTTTTGTTTTTTGTTTGTTTGTTTGTTTGTTTTTTGTTTATTTTGATGTTGTTGTTTTGTTTTTTAATTTCAACCTTTTCCGTACAGATTTTTTCTTTTCTTTCTCCACTTTTCTAGTTTAAATACAATTTCCCATTGCTGCCTTTTTCAATAACTAGAACTTCATTTTTTCTAGTGTTTCTACCCCTATTATTTGGTTTTTTGCCCAATTTTATCACATAAAGTTTTCTGTTTGCTTGTTTTGGTTTGATTTATAGCATTTTTGTCTTTCCTCTCTACTTGGTGGAGGTGGGGTATTGTGATCAGGTTAGCAAAGAGCTGCTGACCTCAAGGGAACCACCCAACTGGGCACCCCCAGAGGTTGGGGTTTTTTTAAGGTTGTGTCAAAGTACCCTACTGCACACCTATATTGCTCTGTCTCCCTTTTTCTGTGCCTCTCTTCTTTTTGTCAATATTACTTTTACCCACCCCCTATCCTTTCTCTATTGTCCTTTCGTTCTTTCCTTGCTCTTCAACCTTCTCATCCTTCTGGTCCTGTACCAAAAGGACTCATTGAAACCTTAGTCCACAGGCACAGGAACTTAAAGAGCAAGAAGTGAAAGGAAAATTAGGGCAAGGAAACAGATAAAAGAAATCACTCATGAGGAAGAATCAGCAGAAAACTCCAGGAAACATGAAGAACCAGTCCAGAACAACTCCTCCAAGGGACCATGAGGTAGCTACTGCAGAGGATTCCACCTATAAAGAAATGTTAGGAATGACCGAAAGGGAATTTAGAATACACATGATGAAAACAATGAAGGAAATTATGGAAACAAAGAAGG
>CAUYPK010027763.1:0-21171 GCA_963574355.1 Loris lydekkerianus
TTTACATGGATGGAGCTGGAACATATTCTTCTTAGCAAAGTATCTCAGGAATGGAAGAAAAAGTATCCAATGTACTCAGCTCTACTATGAAGCTAAATTATAGCTTTCACGTGAAGGCTATAACCCAACTATAGCACAAGAGTATGGGGAAAGTGTCAAGGAAGAGTAAGGGAGGGGGGAGGTTTTGGTAGAGGGAGGATAATGGGTGGGGCCACATCTACGGTGCGTGTTAGAATGCAGGCAAAACTTACTAAATGCAGAATACAAATGCCTACATACTGTAACTAAGAAAATGCCATGAAGGCTACTTTGAACAGTTGATGAGAATACTTCAGATTGTATATTAAACCTACACATTGTACCCCTTGATTGCACTAATGTACACAGCTTTGATTTAACAATAAAAATAAATAAATAAATAAATAAATAAAAGAAACATTGATGGGGAAATAACAACAGCTACCACAGAAATACAAGAGATTATTTCTGTCTGCTATAAGGAAATCTATACCCTGAAATTTGACAATGTGGAGGAAATGGATCAATATCTGGTGTCATATCCTCCCTAGATTTAACCAAAAAGAAATATATCTCTTGACCAGAACAATTTCAAGCACTGAAATCTAGGGGAAAAAATTTTTAATCTCCCAATGAAAAAAATGCTCTGGTCCAGATGACTTAACACAGATTTCTATCAAACCTTCAAAGAAGAGCTTATATAGATACAGAAATATTATTTTTAAAAATTGAGAAGGAAGGAGTCTTCCCCTACATGTCCTAGGAAGCCAACATCACCCTGATACCAAAACCAGGAAAAGACCTAACTAAAAGTGAGAACTTCAGATCACATTCAATAATGAATATAGATGCAAAAATTCTCAATAAAATCCTAGCCAATGGATTACAGCTACACGTTAAAAAATCATGCATCATAGTCAAGTAGGTTTTATCCCAGGGATGCAAGGCTGGTTTAACATATGCACATCCATAAATGTAATTCACCATATCAACAGATGCAATAACAAAGACTATATGATCCTCTCAATAGATGAAGAAAAACTATTCAATAAAATTCAGCATCCTTTTTGTACAAGAACTTTTAATATAGGCATAGACAGAACATTTCTTAAAATGATAGTAGCCATCAATGGCAAGCCCAGAGATGATCTACTGAATGAAGTAAAACTGAAAGTTTTTCCACATAGAACTGGAACCATACAAGGATATCTTCTTTTATTTTTTATTTTTTATTAAGTCATTTGTAAATAGATAATAAATACACTTATGTCATTATGAGATTCAATGAGTTGATTAATTGTACAAATTGGAGTGCTTACATCCTACTAATCAACATAGTCTTCACCTCATTTACCCAATTACAACATTAAGACATTTGTGTTCTACACCTGATAGATCTAACTTGTACTTGCGATATGCTCTATAAATGTGGTCCCCCTACTAACCCTCCCTCTATCGACCCACCCCCTCCCTTCCTCTCTATCTCCCCTTCCCTCCTTCATCCTAGGCCATAGTTGTGTTTCATTTTTCATATGCAAGTGTGAGTGATTATAAATTGGTTTCACAGTAGTACTGAAGACATTGGATATATATTTTTCCATTCATGAGATACTTTACTAAGAATATTTCCCAGCTCCATCCATGTAAACATAAAAGAAGTAAAGTCTCCATTTTTAAATGCTGCATAGTATTCCATGGTATACATACACCACAATTTATTAATCCATTCATGGTTCAATGGGCACTGGGGCTTCTTCCATGACTTGGCAATTATGAATTGAGTGGCAATGAACAATCTGGTGCAAATAACTTTATTGCCAAATGACTTTTGGTCCTTTGGATATACACCCAGAGGAGGAATTGCAGGATCAAACGACAAGTCTACATTTAGATCCCGGAGTGTTCTCCAAACTTCCTTCCAATAGGATTGTACTAGCTTGCATTCCCACCAGCAGTGCAGAAGTGTTCCCTTTTCTCCACATCCACGCCAACATCTGTAGTTTTGGGATTTTGTGATGTGGGCTACTCTTACTGGAGTTAAATGGTATCTCAGAGTAGTTTTGGTTTGCATTTCTCTGATGATTAGTGATGATGAGCATTTTCTCATGTGTCTGTTGACCATGCGCCTATCTTCTTCAGAGAATCTTCTGTTCATATCTCTTGCCCACAATGAAATGTGATCACTTGTTTTTTCTTAATAATAAGTTTGAGTTCTTTGTGGATTCTGGTTATTAGACACTTCATTGGAAATATAACTTGCAAAAATCCTCTTCCATTCTGAGTGCTGTCTATTTACTTAGTGTGTTCTTGTCAGTGCAGAACCATTTAATTTTATCAGATCCCAGTAATGTATTTTTGATGTTGCTTCAATGTCCTGGGGTGTCTTCCTCACAAAGTATTCTCCCAGGGCAATTTTTTCAAGCGTTTCCCCTGCACTCTCTCTAAGAATTTTTATAGTTTCATGTTTTAAGTTTAAGTCCTTTAACCAGTAAGAGTCAATTTTTGTTAGAGGAGAAAGGTGTGGGTTCAGTTTCAATCTTCTATAGTTTGCCAGCAAATTCACCCAGCATCATTTGTTGAATAGGGAATCTTTCCCCCAATTTATATTTTTAATAGGTTTATCAAAAATCAAATGACAATAAGTATCTGGGTTCACCTCTTGGTCTTTAATTCTGTTCCATACATCTACCTTTTTATTTTTGTGCCAGTACCATGCTGTTTTGATCACTATCGATTTATAGTATAGTCTGAAGTCTGGAAGCATGATTCTTCCCAATTTGTTTTTTTTCTGAGTAATGTCTTGGCTATTTGAGTATTTTTATGTTTCCATATAAAATGAAGTACTAATTTTTCCAGGGCTTTAAAGTATGACAGTGGTGCTTTAATAGGAATCGCATTAAATCTGTAGATTGCTTTAGGTAGTATAGGCATTTTAACAATGTTGATTCTTCCTAGCCATGAGCATGGCATATTTTTCCACCTGTTAGCATCTTCAGCTATTTCTTTTCTCCGAGTTTCATAGTTCTCCTTATAGAGATCTTTCACGTCCTTAGTTAGACACACTCCCAGATATTTCATATTCTTTGGCACTGTTGTAAAGGGAATAGTGTCCTTGATTGCTTTTTCCCTTGACTATTGTTGGTATATATAAAGGCTACAGATTTGTGAGTGTTAATTTTGTATCCTGAGACATTGCTGTATTCCTTGATCACTTCTAGGAGTTCTGTAGTTGATTCCCTGGGGTTTTTCAGATATTAATCATATCATCTGTGAAGAATGACAGTTTGATCTCCTCTGGTCCTATTTGTATTCCCTTAATTGCCTTCTCTTGCCTTGTTGTGGTCACTAAGACTTCCATTGCAATGTTAAAAACTGGTGGAGGCAGTGGGCATCCTTTCCTGGTTCCTGATCTGAGTGGAAATGATTTCAATTTTACTCTATTCAATACTATATTGGCTGTGAGTTTGCTGTAGATGGCTTTTATCAGTTTAAGAAATGTTCCTTCTATATGTTTTTCTTAAGTGTTATGATGAAGAAAGGATGCTGGATATTATTAAAAGCTTTTCCTGCATCAATTGAGAGAATCATATGGTGTTTGTATTTTAATTTGTTTATGTGATGTATTATATTTATGGATTTACATATATTGAGCCATCCTTAGGACTCTGGAATGAAACCCACCATGTCGTGGTGTATAATTTGTTTTATGTGTTGTTGGATTCTGTTTGCTAGAATCTTATTAAGTATTTTTGCATCAATATTCATTAGATATATTAGTCTATAATTTTCTTTTCTTGTTGGGTCTCTCCTTGGTTTGGGTTTCAGGGTGATGTTTGCTTCATAGAATGTCTGAGGAAGTATTCCTTCTTTTTTATGCTTTGGAAAAGGTTAAGTCATATAGGTACTAGTTCGTCTTTAAAGGTTTGGTAGAATTCTGATGTGAAGAAATCTGGTCCTGGGATGCTCTTTTGGAGGGGGGATATTTCTTACAGTTGATGCTATTTCAGAAGTTGTTATAGGCTTGTTCAACATTTCCACTTCTTTCTGGCTCTATGAGGGTGGCATGTTTCCAAGTATTGATCTATTTCCTTCAGATTTTCATACTTCTGAAAATAGAGTTTTATGTAATATTCATTAAGAATTTGTTGAATTTCTGAGGAGTCTGCTGTTATTTGGCATTTATCATTTATGATTGATGAAATTAGGGATTTTACTTTTCTACTTCTGGTTAGGTGAGCCAAAGGTTTATCTATTTTATTGAGCTTTTCAAAAAATTAACTCTTTAATTGATTGATCTGTTGTATGATTCTTTTGTTTTCAATTTCATTTAGTTCTGCTCTAATTTTAGTTATTTCCTTTCTTCTTCTGGGTTTGGGGTTGAAATATTCTTCCTTTTCCAATTGCTTGAGATGTTCCATTAAGTTGTTGACTTCCTCTCTTTCCATTCTTTTGAAGAAGACTTGCAACGCTATAAATTTCCCTATTAGGACTGCCTTTGTGGTATCCCAGAGGTTCTGATAGTTCATGTCTTCATTATCATCTTGTTTCAAAAAGTTGGTAATTTCCTTCTTAATCTCATCTATGATCCAGCTGTCATTCAGCATGAGGTTATTTTGTTTCCACGTTGTTTTTTTGTTGTTGTTGTTGTTGTTATTGTTGTTGTTGTTGTTGTTGTTTTGCAGTTATTGGACATAGCTGTGTTTGAACCCATCACCTTTGGTATATGGGGCTGGTGCCCTATATTTTTGAGCCACACGCACTGTCCAGTTTCTATGTTTTTGTATGCATATGCAGATTCCTTTTGTTACTGAGTTCAACTTTTATTCCATGATGGTCCAAGAAAATACAAGGAATGATTTCTATTCTTTTTAAATTTTTGAGGTTATACTTGTGACCTAAGATGTGATAAATTTTGGAGGATGATCCAGGGCTGATGAGAAGAATGGTGTGTTCAGTTTTGTTAGGATGAAATGTTCTGTAGATATCTGTTAGATGCAATGTTCAATGGTTAAGTTTAAGTCTAAAATTGCTTTGCTTAGCTCCTTTTTGGAGGATCTATCCAACACTGCCATAGGAGTGTTAAAATATACAACGATTATGGTGGTGGAGAAAATCAAGTTGCTCCTGTCTGTTAGAGTCTCTCCTATACATTGAGGCGCATTCTGATTGGGTGCATAAATGTTGATAATTGAAATCTCATCATGTTGAGTGTTGCCCTTAACGAATCTGAAGTGACCATCCTTATCTTTCCTTACTTTCGTTGTTTTAAATTTATTGTATCTGTAAATAAATTTGCAACACCTGCTTTTTTCTGATTTCCATTTGCCTGAATTATAAATGACCATCACATCACCCTGAGTCTATGTTTACCTTTTAAGGTAAGGTAAGATTCTTGAATGCAGTCAATGTGTGGCCTGAGATTTTGTATCCAGTCAGCCAACCTTTTTCTCCTTAGAGGGGAATTTAAGCCATTCACATTAATTGAGAGTATTGATAAGCCAGATAGTATTTTGAGTATCAAGTTTTTCTGAAGTCCAGTAGACCTTTTTAACCCTTTCACCACTGTGGAAGTTGGAATTTGTTCAAAAGTTTCTGAGTGAGCTTACTTTCTTGGTGGAGGATTGTGCTATTCATTATGCAGGATAGGTCTGATAATATCCTGGAGAGCTGGTTTGGTTATTGAAAATTTCTTCAATGTGTGCATGTCATTAAAGTATTTAATTTCTCCATCATAGATAAAACTCAGTTTACCTGGATACAAGATCCTGGGTTGAAAGTTATTTTGTTTAAGGATATTAAAGGTCAATGACCATCCTCTTCTAGTTTGAAAGGTTTCAGAAGAAAGATCTGCGATCATTCTAATGTTCTTCCCCTTGTAGGTTATGGTTTTCTTACGTCTGGCTGCTTTCAGAATTTTTTTCTTCATATTAACTTTGGCAATGCTAATTATATCTATGAGAATTTTTATTTGGGTTGTGATCCTGCCAGTGTTCTGAAACTGCTATCTGAATTTCAGAATCTCTTGGGATGTCTGGAAAAATATCTTTGATTATTTCATGAAGTAAAGCATCTGTCTCCATCACAGCAACCTCATCACCTTCAGTTATTCCTATAAGGCTAATATTACATCTCTTTGAATTATCCTAGTGCTCTCTGAGAGAATGATCTGCTTTTGTTCTCCACTTTTTTTTCCTCTTTGAGCATTTGGGAGCGTTCAAAAGCTTTGTCTTCAATGTTAGAGATCCTTTCATCTGCCTGATCCATTCTGTTACTGAGGTATTCTACATTGTTTCTCAGATCTTTGAGGGCTAAAAGTTTTTGCCACAACGTGTCAAACACTTTGGTGATTTTGTCTTTGAATTTTGAATTCTTGAGACATATTTTAAATTACTCCTCGAAATTCTAATCCATCTTTACCTCCATTCTGTTGATCTTATTTGCTATCCAAATTCTGAACTCAATTTCTGACATCCTAGTCATTTGTTTATGAATGGGATCTTGTGCTGTGTCTGCCATATTATTCCTTCAGGGAGTTGATCTACTCTGATTATTCACGTTGCCAAAGTTTTTCCACTGATTCCACCTCATGATTGTTTTTCACCATTGGCTAGATGGGCAGGTAAGGTGAAATTGGATTGGGAGTTCCTGGAGTTGTGGTTAACCAGCCCTTTATCAGGGATCTGGGACTGATGACTGCAGCTTTTCCCCCTATAGCTTTGCAAAGGACCTGTATAATATTACAGTCCAAGGCTGAGGAAACCTGCTTGGTGTGGTGGGCTAGGTGGCTCTGTCTTATATTCACCTGATTCTTGTCTGATCCTAGTGGATCAGTGACTCTGATGAAGTCTTAGCTGTGGAGACATACAAGCAACTAAGACATCCCACCCTCCATGGACAACAACTAGAAGAGGAAAATCAACCCTTCCCATTACCACACAACCAGGGTACCACCCAGGTAAGGTCCTTGGGTGATTAGCCATGGTTAGGAGTTCCAAACCAATTGACCTAGTCAGTACCAACTCACAAGTGGGAGAGTTCGAAAGGTCTCCAGCAACTAGATGGTGGAGGTCTATCGGCTGCTCAAATTTGGCCCACTCTGGTGCTCTGTGGAGTCAGAAAGGCCTTCCCGATAGCAGGGTTGGACCCGGGGGCTGAGTCTCTTTCTCTACTTCGCTCCTTTTTCACACCCAGTCACTGGTGAACCCACAGAGCTAAGGTTCTGCTCCCTCCAATAAGCAGATGTTCTGGGGCTTTGAACCTGTCAGAATCAAAGGAAGGTCAATGCCCTCATGGCCCGGCCACCATCCTTTGCTACCAGCCAGCTTGAGGAGCTGAAGCCTGCCTTCCTTGGGTACTCAATAGCCACTGGAGAGTATTCGACTTGGACTCAGTCTAATCCTGATGGTAACAAGTCAGTAAATGCTTTTCTCCCTCAGCCACCGTGCTTTTGCCCCTGCCACTCTGCAACACCAGTATTCCTATAGAGTGAGTTCTGGTTTCCTCTGACAGTCCTCAGAGTTGAGGAGGAGTGTCTTCAAGATTAGACACCAGCGGGATCACTCTATTGTTGCTGGATTTTTGTGGGAAGTGACTCTGCACAGCTCCTGGGTGACTGTCACAGCCAGGGAGTTCTGGCTATAGGAGCAGCTCTGAGTGCATGGGGCACAAAGATCCGGAAGCATGGTGGGGGACTCTGCACATAGTTCTGGCAGTGCCTGGCACCCGGTGACTTCTTCAAGGAGAGTGCTTGGCTCATGACTGCTGCAGGGAAGGGTGCGCAGTACATGCAGCTCTAGCAGGGTGAGAGGTGAGGCTCTGGCAGTGCAAGGGGTGGTGCACTTGGTCAGTGGTGCACTTGGTGGTGGGAAGCCTTCTCCCACAGTCTCTGCAGGGGTTAGGCTTCTGGTTAATCAGACAAGGTGGGGGGAGGGTGGACTGGAAGTTCAGAATAGCAGAGAAAATATTAGTTCAATTTTTCTGCCTGGCAAGAGTGCTCAGGGTCACAACAGGATCCCTCTGGGGAGATAGATCCAAATTCCTACAGCTCTCACCCATGGGGTGAGACAAGTGGTCCTCAGTCCATCGCTCACCTGTAGAAAACCTCAAGAGCAAATGAAGAGAAACTAGAAAAACAAACAAACAACAAAAAACCCCCACAACTTTCCTGGGGGAGGGGATGGACACTTTTCCTTTGGGATAAAATTTGTACCTGAAGTTTGTTTTCTTGAAGTCTTATCTTGCCTCAGCAGAGATAACCTGCTGTTGTCACTCTTCTCTCTTGGCTCAGCTCCCAGTCTTCAGCTTAATTGGGTACTTTCTGGACATTATCTTTGCCTCTGGATGGGAGCTTCTCTTGGAGCTGGCCCCAGTCGGCCATCTTGCCCCCCACAAGGATATCGTCTATTACCACTACTATTCAACATAGTGCTGGAAGTTCTTAGCAATGCAATCAGGCAAGAGAAGGAAATAAATTGCATCAATATGGGAGCAGCAGAGGTCAAACTCTCATTCTTTGGCAATGATATAATCCTTTTCTTAGACAACCCCAAAGACTCAACCACAAGACTCCTGGAAGTGATCAAAAAATGCAGTAAGGATGGAATACCATTTAGTCATTAAGAAAAGATGGAGACTTTACAACTTTTGCATTAACCTGGACTGAATTGGAACACAGTATACTTAGTAAAACATTACAAGAATGGAGAAGCAAGAATCCAACATACTCAATTCTAATATGAATGTAGTAGATGAGTTAATACAAGGGGTGGAATACAAGGGGTGGGATAGGGGAATGAGGGAGTGGGAAGAGGGGAGGAGGGAAGGAGATGGGGTAATGGTATATGGAACACCTCTTGGACACAAGAAAAAATTATAAGAGGAATTTTACCCAATAAATTCAACCAGTATAACCTAATTCTTTGTACCTTCAATGAATCCCAAACAATAAAAAATAAATAAATTGAGTGGCACCTGTGGCTCTAGGAGTAGGGCATTGGCCCCATATACCAGAGGTAGTGGGTTCAAACTCAGCCCTGGCCAAAAACTGCAAAAAAATTTATTATATAAAAAAAATTAATTAATAAAATAGAGACTACGCCTTTTGCATTAACCTGGATTGAGTTGGAACACATTCTTCTTAATAAAGTATCACTAGAATGGAGACACAAGAATCCAATGTACTCAATTCTAATAGGAATCCAGTGGATGATCTAATATGAGGTGAAGAGTAAGGGAATGAGGGAGTGGGGAGAGAGGAAAAGGAAGAGGGATGGGGTAACAGTGTATGGCACACCTCTTGGGGGCAGGACACAATTGCAAAAGGAATTTTACCAAACAAATGCAATCAGTGTAATCTAATTCTTTGTATTGTCAATGAATTCCAAACAATTAAAAACAAAACAAAAGAAAAAGATCAAATATTTTAAAAATACAGTAATGGGGTGGCACCTGTGGCTCAAAGGAGTAGGGCACTGGCCCCATATACCAGAGGTGGCAGGGTCAAACAGGCCCTGGCCAACAACTGCAAAATAAATAAATAAATAATACAGTAATGTCTGAGGATATAAAATTAATGTCCACAAATCAGAAACTTTTGTGTATGGGAACAACAGATAATTTGAGAAGCTAATCAAGGACACAATTCCCTTCACAGTAGCTTCAAAAAAATTGAAATACCTAAGGGTTAGGAATGTGCCTAACAAAAGTAGTGAAGGAACTCTAAAAACAAAATTATGAAACCCTAAGAAAAGAAATAACAGAAGATATTAACAAATGGAAGAACATACCATGCTGATGGCTGGAAACAATCAACAATCTGAAAATATCCATATTACCCAAAACAATCTACAGATTCGATGCAATCCCCATTAAAGTATCATTATATTTTTGAGATTTGTAAAACATATTTTTTCATTTTGTATGGAACTAGAAAAAAATCCCATATACCCAAGGCAATTCTTAGTTATAAAAACAAAGCTGGGGTATCACCCTACCAGACTTTCAGCTATACTACAAGTCCATAGTGATGAAAACAGCATGGCATTGGCATTAAAATAGAGACATTGACATTAAGAACCAAATAGAAAACCATGAGATGAAACTAACTTCTTACAGCCACCTGATCTTTGCTAAATCAGCACACACTGGAGGAAAAAAATCCCTATTCAATAAATGGTGCTTGGAGAACTTGATAACTACATGTAAAAGACTGAAACTGGACCCGCACCTCTCACCACTTACAAAAATTGATTCAAGATGAACAAGAGATTTAAATCTAAGGCATGAAACAATAAAAAATCATCAAAGAAAGTATAGGAAAACACTCGAAGATATTGGCCTAGAGAAAGATTTTATGAAGAAGATGCCCATGGTCATTGCAACAACAAAAATTTTAAAAATAGGACTTCATTAAACTGAAAAACTTCTGTACAGCTAAGGAAACAACAACCAAAGCAAATAGAAAACCTTCATAATGGGGAAAGATATTTGCATATTATGAATCAGACAAAAGCTTGATAACTAGGATCTATAGACAATTGAAATTAATCAACAAAAAAAGACCTAACAATCCTATACATCACTGGGCAAGAGAAATGAATAGAACCTTCTCTAGGGAACACAAATGACTAATAGACATGAAAAAATGCTCATCATCCCAAATCATCAGAGAAATGCAAATCAAAACTACCCTGAGATATAAGCTAACCCCAGTGAGAATGGCTCACATCACAAGTCTCAAAGCTGCAGATGCTGGCATGGATGTGGAAAGAAGGGAATACTTTTACTCTGCTGGTGGGATTGCCAACTAATACAACCTTTTTGGAAGGAAGTATGAAGAATCTTCAAAGAACTCAAATTAGGCCTCCCATTTCATCCTGCAATCCCATTACTGGGCATCTACTCAGAAGAAAAAAATTCCTTTATCATAAGGACATTTGCACTAGACTGTTTATCACAGCTCAATTTACAATCACCAAAATGTAGAAATGACCTAAATGCCCACCAACCCAGGAATGGATGAACAAGCTGTGGTACATGTATACCATAGAATACTATTCAGCCACTAAAAAAAGATAGAGACTTTACACCTTTTGTATTAACCTGGATGGAGGTGGAACACGTTCTTCTTAATAAAGTATCACAAGAATGGAGAAGTAAGAACCCAATGTACTCTATCCGAATATAAAGGCAGTACATGAGCTAATAGAAGGGGGTTAGGGGAATGAGAAAGTAGGGAGAGGGGAGGAGGAAGGGGGTTGGGGGGTCACAGTGTATAGCACACCTCTTGGGAACAGGATGCAATTATAAGGGGGATTTTAACTATCAAATGCAATCAGTGTAACCTAATTCTTTGTACCTTCAATTAATCCCAAACAATAAAAACTGATAATAATAAAAGAATAATAAAGAAAATAGTTAATGCAATTCTGAACAAGAGGGGATTAATAACAAACATGACTGGAGAGAGGCTTCAAGGCAGTTGACTACATGCATCTGGTGCTTGCCTCCTCCACAAAGAAGAACCAAAATAGAGAATAGATAATCCCACTTCAAATATATCACCTAAAAGAGAATGCTAGAATTCAACAGAGAAGTGACAGCAAACACCAAAGACAAGGAAGAAGAGGGAAGCAGAACAGCCTGTTTGGCCTGGATCAGATGCCACCCTAAAAAGGTTCCCCATTGTTGGAAAAGGGTAAGCTAAGATGCCCAGTGTAGACTTCTGCAATCCTAGCCAGAGGAAAGCCCATTGACCTACATACACCCTGAAAAATAACATAGGGAGGTCCCTGAAGACCACTTTGTGGCATTGCTCCAGAGAAGGAGCTCATACTGGATCCCACACACACCTCGGGTCTCAAGTAGCTACAGGAAGGCATCATACTGAGAGTGCAGCTTTCACAAGACTGCATTTTTTCCTGGGGCCAAATGGCCCCTGCATCTCTGTATCCCTAGAGTTCATTGACATCCCCTACCTACAGTTGATGCAGCTGCTGGCTGTTGTGTCCAGGGCTCAAGCACAAACTATTGGTAGGTACCTCACTTCCCCAAGTAGTAGGGCTGCTATGTATTTATAAGTGTCGTGAAGACAGGCTACCCTACTTGCAGACACCACCTGAGGCTGAAGCATGTGCTTCTCAGCCACCTGGGGATCATCCTGTCCACACACCAACATTGGCACATGGGCACTCCTCTCAGGGGCCTGAGGACAGCCCCACCCAACTTGCCACAACCACCACAGCTGATAACAACTTGTACATGTCACCTGTGGAACTGGCAGTTGGAATTCACAGTCCATTGCAGCCACCAGCAACACCACCATGGGACCTTTAGGAGCCAGGGATTTTCCTGCCACTGCTACTACCATTGCCCATGCCAAATGCACTGTCCAGGGGCCTGAGGAACCACCCCCCCAGCCCACCACTGCCACTGCCTGCACCCCACACCATGCAGAGGCTTAACAATTGGCCTGCCTTGATCTGATAACACCAGTGCCAGTGTACACCATTCTGGAGCCCCAAAATAGGCATGCTTGGCCGGAGGAACCAATAATTCTCCAACAATAGGTTCTAAGGAAAAATAAATTTATGAAACACTGGGAAAAGTATTTTAAAGTATAATACATGGATCATTATGAAAGTTTTGAGACACACAAAAATCAAGAAATGTATAATCAGTGTGAATGGAAACAAATGAAGCCCTGCCAGCAACACTAATAAGCCAAGCAAGCTGAAACTTGCACAAGTTAATCAGAAAGAATGATGTTGACTGTGTTCTTGGAAGTGAAATAATGGACCATGACACAGTCTCTCAAAGTCTCTCACAAAATTTTCATAGTGACCTATATATCAAAGCTCAGTGAAATCCAAGAGAACCTGAAAGGTACATTAAAGATGCCCAACATCATTAATTATCAGGGAAATTCAAATCAAAGCCACAATGAGGTCATCTTACCCCAGTTAAAATGTCTATTATAGAAAAAACAAAAAAATAACAGATGCTGTAGAGGATGTGTACAAAAGGGAACTCTTATACTGTTGGTAAGAATGTAAACTAGTACAGCCACTATGGAGATTTCAAAAAAAAAAAAACTAAAAATGGAGGAGGTGGAGCATGATGGTGGATGGGAAAGCTCTTTAGCTCAGCTCTCCTGGAACAACAGGTGAAAGTGAGTGGGCTAGATCATTCCTGGTGTGGAATATTGGTGTGGAGTGGCAGTTCAGGGTGTGCAGCAAGGTGGCGGATTACTGGATTTGGAGTGTAATCTGGAGCTGGGGAGGCTGCTAGGAAAGTTTCTGTGCCTCTGGCTGCTGAGGCAGAGGCAACTAGCCACCCCACCAAGATTACAGTTCCCAGTTCATGGGGAAACTATGTGTTGTGTGGAAAGATTGTTGAAATGTGGACTCCCTAGCAGAATTTGGTGGCCAGAGAGGGGTGCTGCTTGAGCGGCACCACTGCAGTTAGGCAGAGGGAGAGACACTCAGATGGGAAAGATCCCAGATAGGAAGTGGCCATTGTTTTAAAATTTGGGACATGGTGGTCAGCTCAGGCATCTTTCCACATGGGTCAGGTGCGGAGATTTGAGTCTCACCAGCAGACAGTCATCCTACACTTGAAACATGCCCAAGATGTCCTGCACTTCACTGGAACTATTACAGGAAGAATTTGTGAAACTTGCCTGTGAAGATGTTTTGAGATCAGTGGAATCAACAGTTCAGCAGAGCCGAAGCGCCAAGCGGGTAGCCAGGCAATCACCAAGAACAATCCAAGCTGGAATCAGGTATAAGCCTGAGAATCAATCACAGCGCCACCTGGTGTCCAGAAATTATATTGTAACATAAATGTATTCCTACTAAAGTTGATCCCTATGGCATACATATAGTTGTATATATATATTTATATAGTTGTATATATAGTTGTATATATATATTTAATTTCTTTGTTGTTGGAACCTTTTTTCCTTTCTCATTATGTTTGTTTTTTTTGCATTTTTTTCTTTTTTGTTTCTTATAGGAGTTATTAATTTTTTATAACTATTATTAATATTTTTTCTCTTCTTCCCTTCTTATAGTTGCTGAGAATGCTTACTTACATCAGGCTATTTGAGTTTTTTGCTTGTTTGTGTGTCTGTTTGTTTGAGTGTCTGGTTGCTTTTTTGCTTGTTTGTTCATTTTGTTTCACCATGTCTTCTGTTTTGCTAAATCCTCATTTGGCTATTTTCCCTAACTCCAATTTTTACATTCAACAAGAGCAAGGGGGAGCGGGGGATGATGGCCAACTGTAGCCAGCTTTCAACTGAAGCTCCCATCCAGAGGGAGAGATGACGGCCAGAAAGAACCCAACAAAGCTGAAGGGTGGGAGCCAAGCTGAGAGAAGAGATTGATAATTGCACATCTTCTCTGCTGAGGCAAGCTACAACTCCAAAGACACAAATTTCAGGTATAGAACCCACCTCAAAGAGGACGCATGATTGTTCCCTCCCCCAAGAGAGTTGCTTGTTTGCTGTGGGATCTGTACCAGTGAGTGGTGAACTGAGGTTCTCTTCTCTCACCCCACACAATCAAGTAGCTGGAAGCTGGGACTCCTTCTCCAGAGAGTCCTTGCTGTGAGCCTGGGCATTCTCTTGTCTGGAATGAAGATTGAACAAATATTTTCCCTGACACTTTGAACTTCCAGTTCACCCTTCCCCCCTTGCCTGGTGGTCTAGAAGTCCAACCCCTGCAGAGACCAGAATGTCTGCAGTCCTTTTTAGGACTAGGCATTGCATGGACTGCAGCAGTGAAGCTACACTGTAACTGTGAATCTGGTAACAGTGCAGAAAGGCCCAGGAGGAAGGCGTCTGGCCTGTCTCTGAGAAAGAGCAACTCAGTATCAGGTATAGGCTTTGGTCTCTGTGCAATGGTTAGACACTCGGGAACTGCTGAGGCACAGGAACCTGAGTGGAGACACTTCCCACCCAGAATCAGTGTTAATAGAGTGATCATGCCAGGGTCAAATTTTGGAGAGATACCTCCCCAATTCTGTGGTCTGCTAGTGGGAGCTAGAACTCGCATTGCAGGGATACCAGAGGAGCAGAGTGACTGGGGCAGAGGCATAGTCTCTGAGGGTGAAAAACATTTGCTGTTTTGTTAACCTCTGTTTTGGAACAAGCTCAGGTGGAACACTCCCCAGTTTCCGTTGAACATCAGAGGTAATTAGATGTCAACTCCCCCAGATGGCTAGAGGCAGAATGTGCTAGTTTGGCTGATGAGGCATTGACTTCTCTCTGACTCTGGCAGGCCCAAATCCCTGGTGCATTTTCTCATTGGAGGGAATCTGGCTACAGCCCAGAGAGGTTACCACTGCCTGGGTGTGATGGAGGTGCAAGGTGGGAAAGGAGGCACCAGCCTCCCTGGACCATTTTGCTGGGCAGGCCTTTCTGACTCCCCAGAGCACCAGAGTGAGTAACACTTGACCTGCCAGTGGACCCCTGTGGTCTAGTTGCTGGAGATCTTTTCAAATCTCCCACTTGATCTGTGTTTGTATTGACCAGAGCAATTGGTTTGGAATTCTTGACCTGGGCCAATTGCCCAGGAACCCAGCAAGGTTGTATCCTGGTTGTGTTGTTGTGACAGTGTGGTATTCCTCTCTTCCAGTTGTTGTCTTTGGGGGACAGGTGTCTTAGTTGCTTATATATCTCCATAGCTGAGATTTTAGCTCAAAGCCACTGATTCACTAGGATTTGACAGAGATCAGCTAAATTCAGTACAGAGACATCTAGCTCCATCACACCAAGCAGGTCCCCAGAATTTCAAGCTGTAGTCCTGAATGGGACCTTTGTAAAGCTCTAGGGTAAAAGCCACAAGCTGCAGTCCAAGTTCTTTGGTAAAGGGCTGGTTAATTACAATTCCAGGACCACTCAATTCAATTTCACCTTACCAGCTTCACTAGCCAAACAGTGAAAAATAATGATTGGGTGGAATCAATGAACAAACTCTGGCAACATGAATAATCAGAGTAGATCAACTCCCCCAAGGAATGACAAAGGTGAAACAATGGAAGATCTCATTCATAAACAAATGGCTGCGATGTCAGAAATCAAATTTGGAATTTGGATTGCAAATAAGATTAACAGAATGGACCTAAAGTTGGAATTAGAAATTCAAGGAGTAATTCAAAATTTGTCTCAATAATTCAATGAATTCAAAGACCAAATAACCAAAGATTTTGACACATTGAGGCAAGAAGTTGCAGCCTTCCAAGCTCTGAAAAATACAGTAGAATCCCTCAATAACAAAATATAGCAGGCAGAAGAAACAATCTCTGACATTGAAGATAAAGCTTTTGAATGTTCCCAAATGCTCAAAGAAAAAGAGAAGTGGAGAGTAAAAATGGATCATTCCCTGAGAGAATTATGGGACTACTCCAAAACAGCAAACTTTCACCTTATAGGAATCTCTGAAGAAGAAAAGAATGTTCTGAAAGGCATAGATACTGTAATTCAACAGATAATAGAGGATAACTTCCCAAGCATGGCAAAAGATACTGAAATTCAGATAGCAGACAGTTTCAGAACCCCAGCATGACTCAATCCAAATAAAGCATCTCCTAGACACGTTGTAATTAACTTTGCCAAAGTTTCTCTTTCTATGAAAGAGAAAATTCTGCAAGCAGCCAGATGTAAGAAAATCATAATCTCCAAGGGGAAGAATACTAGAATGACCACAGATCTCTCTCCTGAAACTTTTCAAGCCAGAAGAGGATGGTCATTAACCTTCAATCTCCTAAAACAAAACAACTTTCAGCCCAGGATCCTGTATCCAGCTAAATTGAGTTTCATTTATAATGGAGAAGTTAAATACTTTAATGACATACACATGTTGAAGAAATTTGCCATAACTAAACCAGCTCTTCAGGATATTCTTAGACCCATCCTTCATAATAATCAGCAGAAAGCTCTATCACCAAAATAAACTCACTCTGAAATTCTTCATCAAAACCCAATTTCCACAGTGGGGAAAGGATTAAAAATGTCCACTGGACTTTGAAAAACTTGACACCTAAAATACTACCAGGCTTATCAATACTGTCAATTAAAGTGAATAGCTTACATTGTCCTCTTAAGAGGCACAAGTTGGAGGACTGGATACAAAAACTCAGGCCAGATATCTGCTGAATACAAGAATCAAATCTAATCTTTCTGTTTTCTATGATCTTAAGATAAATATAGACTCAGGGTGAAGGGATGGACATCTGTAATCTAGGCAAATGGAAATCAGAAAAAAAGCAGGGGTTGAAAATTTATTTGCAGATACATTAGGCTTTAAACCAACAAAAGTAAGGAAAGATAAGGACATTCACTTCACATTTGTTAAGGGAAACACTCAAAATGATGAGATGTCAATTATTAAGATTTATGCACCCAACCAGAATGCTCCTCAATTTATAAGGGAGACCCTAACAGACATTAACACTTTAATATCTTCCAGCATGATAATAGTTGGAGATTTTAAAACTCCTTTGGAAGTGTTAGATAGCTCCTAGAAGCAAAGAAGTTTTGGACTTAAATTTCACCATACTGGCCAGGCGTAGTGGCTCACTCCAGTACTCCCAGCGCTGTGGGAGGCCGAGGTGGGTGGATTGCCTGAGCTCAGAGGTATGAGACCAGTATGAGAAGCAGTGAGCCAGAGTAAGAGCCCATCTCTACTAACATCAAAGAGCCAGATGTTGTGATGGGTGTCTGTAATCCCAGCTACTGGGGAAGCAACAGTAAAGAGCATTGCCAGAGGAAGAAGAAAATGAACAAAATAAAAGAGTACTTCAAATGAAGAAGAATGAACAAGCAAGCTGAAATTAAAAATAAAAAAAAAGGTTTTTTAAATTTCACCATACAATTGAATTTAACAGACATCTACAGAACATTTCATCCTAACAAAACTGAACACACATTCTTCTCATTAGCCTATGGAACATCCTCCAAAATTGATCACATCTAGGTCATAAGTCTAACCTCAGCAAATTTAAAATTATAGAAACTATTCCTTGTATTTTCTGGGATCATCACATAATAAAAGTTGAACTCACCAATTACAGGTATCTGCATACTCATACAAAGTCATGGAAACCAAATAACCTCATCTTGAATGATAGCTGGGTCATAGATGAGATTAAGAAGGAAATTGCCAAATTTTTGGAACAAAACAATAATGAAGACACAAATTATCAGAACCTGTGTGATACTGCAAAGGCAGTCCTAGAAGGGAAATTTATAGCATTGCAAGCCTTCCTCAAGAAAGCAGATAGAGAGGAAGTCAATAACTTAATGTGACATCTCAAGCAACTGGAAAAGAAAGAACATTCCATTCCCAAACACAGTACAAGAAAAGGGATAACTAAAATTAGAGCAGAATTAAATGAAATCAAAAACTAAAAAATTATTAAAAAGATCAATGAATCAAAAAGTTGGTTTTTTGAGAAATTCAACAAATTGATAAACCTTTGGCCAACCTAACCAAAAATAGAAAATTAAAAGATCTAATATCATCAATCAGAAATGACAAAGGTGAAATAACAACAGACTCCTCAGAAATTAAAAAAAAAATCTTTAATGAAAACTACATAAAACTCTACTCTCAGAAGTATGAAAATCTGAAGGAAATAGATCAATACTTGGAAACATGCCACCTTCCTAGACTAGCCAGAAACAATTGGAAATTTTTAACAGACCTATATCAAGTACTGAAATAGCATCAACTATATGAAATCTCCCAAAACAGAAGAGTCCAGGACCAGATGGTTTCACATCAGAGTTCTACCAAACCTTTAAAGAGGAAGTAGTACCTATATTACTTAACCTTTCCCAAAATATAGAAAAAGAAGGAATATTGCCAACACATTCTACAAAGCAAATATCACCCTGATTCCCAAACCAGGAAAAGACCCAACAAGGAAAGAAAATGATAGACCAATATCCTTAATGAATATAGACGCAAAAGTATTCAATAAGATCCTAGCAAACAGAATTCAGCAACACATTAAATGAATTATACACCATGACCAAGTGGGTTTTATCTCAGGGTCTCAAGGTTGGTTTAATATATGTAAATCTATAAATATAATACACCACATAAACAAATTTAAAAACAAATACCATATGATTCTTTCAATAAATGCAGAAAAATATTTGCCAATATTCAGCATCCTTTCATGATCAGAACATGTAAGAAAATAGGTATAGAAGAAACTTTTCTTAAACAGATAGAGGCCATCTAAAGCAAACCCACAGCAATATCGTATTGAATGGAATAAAATTGAAGACATTTCCACTCAGATCAGGAATCAGAAAGGTTGCCCATTGTCTCCAATGGTTTTTAGCATTATAATGGAAGTTTTAACCATCATAATCAGGCAAGAGGAGGTGATAAGGGTATCCAAATGGGGCCAAAAGAGGTCAAACTATCACTCTTCACTGATGATATGATACTATACCTGGAAAACCCCAGGGACTCAACTACAAAACTCTTAGAATTGATCAAGGAATACACTAGTGTCTCAAGATACAAAATCAATACTCACAAATCAGTAGCTTTTATATATACACCAATACCAATCAAGCTGAAAAAACAGTCAAGGGCTCTAGTCCTTTTACAGTAGTGCAAAAGAAGATGATATATTTGGGAATTTACATAACAAAGGACATGAAAGATCTCTATAAAGAGAACTATGATACTCTGAGAAAAGAACTAGCTGAAGATATTAACAAATGGAAAAACATACCATGCTCATGGTTGGGAAGAATCAACACTGTCCACACTACCCAAAGCAATCTACGAATTTAAAACAATCCCTATCAAATCACCACCATCATACTTTAAAGATCTGTAAAAAATAGTACTCTGTTTTATATGGAACCAGAAAAAAACTTCGAATAGCCAAGACATTACTCAGAAATAAAAACTATCAAGAGGAATCACGCTACCTGACTTCATTCTATACTATAAAGCTATAGTGATCAAAACAGCATGGTACTGGCACAAAAATAGAGAGGTAGATGTACGGTACAGAATTGAGATGAACCCAGACACTTATCATCATTTGATCTTGGATAAGCCTATCAAAAATATAAATTTGAGGAAAGATTCCCCATTTAACACATGGTGCTGGGAGAACTGGCTGGCGACTTGTGGAAGACTGAAACTGGACCAATACCTTTCAACATTAACAAAAATTGACTCTCACTGTATAAAAGATTAAACTTAATGCATGAAACTATAAAGATTCTTGGAGAGAGTGCAGGGAAAATTCTTGAAGAAATTGGCCTGGGAGAATACTTTATGAGGAGGACCCCCCGGGCAATTGAAGCAAAACCAAAAATACATTACTGGGATCTGATCAAACTAAAAAGCTTCTGTACTTCCAAGAACACAGGAAGTAAAGCAGACAGCCCTGAAAATGAGAGAGGTATTTGCAGGTCATGTTTCTGACAAAGGTTTGATAATCATAATCGACAGAGAACTCAAACTTATTAATAAGAGAAGAACAAGTAACCCCATTTCATTGTAGGCAAGGGACCTGAACACTTCTCTGAAGAAGATAGACACATGTCCTACAGACACATGAAAAAATGCTCATCATCTTTAATTATCAGAGAAATGCAAATCAAAACCTCTTTGGGATATCATGTAACTCCAGTAAGAGTGGCTCACATAACAAAATCCCAAAATTACAGATGTTGGCATGGATGTGGAGAAAAGGGAACACTTCTGCAGTGCTGGTGGGAATGCAAGCTAATATGCCCCTTTTGGAAAGAAGCATGGAGAATACTCAGGGATCTAAAAGTAGACCTGAATGGAAGATCTATAAGTGTTCTCCATATATCTTTCCAAAAGGAATGTATTAATTTGCATTCCCACCAGCAGTGTAGAAGTATTAGACATATACCCAGAAGACCAAAAATCACATCATAACAAACATATTTTTACCAGAATGTTTATTGCAGCCCAATTCATAATTGCTAAATCATGGAAAAAGCCTAAGTGCCCATCGATCCACGAATGGATTAATAAATTGTGGTATATGTACACCATGGAATATTATACAGCCTTAAAGAAAGATGGAGACTTTACCTCTTTCATGTTTACATGGATGGAGCTGGAACATATTCTTCTTAGTAAA